>JAKSZP010013717.1:0-55159 GCA_022478985.1 Massospora cicadina
CAGATTCTCTTCTTGAATATTAGGTGGGGGAAGAGTAGTTATTCACAGGGCTCTGCTGCCCTGAAGGAGTTTCTCCGAGGTATAGCTAATAGATCCCACAAAATTGGCGAGTGACCAAATGAACAACAGAAAGCAGACTACTGACTGCACATTCATTTGGTAAAGGGTAACCACTGCGGCGCCCACCTTTAAGAGAAGGGCGGAAATGGCAGGAAACAATGGTTGGTTGATTATGCCATGAAAGCGGCAGAAGAAGTTTAGACTGGCCTGCTAGTCAAAGTGTGAACACCCTAAAAGTAAGCCAGAATGCCAGTGGCATTGCCACTCATATGACATTGTATGGAGCTGCGAATTTAAAAAAACAATGACTCGTTGATGTAGAATGAGCGTGAAAAGGAACCCAAAAATGAACCAAATGGAAACAACCACAGACACTGAGGGTCTTGCTGCAGGGGATTGTACCACTGAGTTGGCTTCTACAGGGTTGCTGGTGGGTGGGTTAATTACCATCGTAGAGAAAAGGGGGCGGATCCTTGCTTGAAAATGGTGGATATAAGGCCACAAGATCCCAGTATATTGATAGCGGATAGTTTCAATAATGGGGGTTAAATTTCCAGAAGTTTCTTGCACGTTTTATCCAGTTGCCAATGGTGGGAGTGATTGTAATCATTAGAACTGGTAATGCCCATCCATTGTAGGGACAGATAGGCCACAGGGTTAATGCTATAAGGACTTTGGAAAGAAGGATTTAAATAAAATAAAAAATTGAGTTTTTAGTGGGAACTTATTAGAAAGCAAAAAAGAGAATGAACTAACAATTTCCTCAGTAAGATGCAACTTATTAAATAGTGTTTGATTGGTATTGGGTCAAATCAGGGATTGGGTCCCTCAAATTCGACCTAACCCAGTGAAATTTTGGGGAAAGGGGCAGATAATTTCAATTGGAACTGACATCAAAGGATTCAGTGGCAGGCCAAGTCACTATTGGTCCAATTGCAAATGCCTAAATCGAGACTCAACTGCATTTTCATCAGTTGGTGTGATGTCTTCTGGCCTGACATACAACGGGAATTCCACAGGGCCACCCCACATAGGGGCACTCCCAATTGGTTGGAAACAGGTTTGGGATGCCCAACCCACCCATGCATAGTCACTGGGGCATTTGTTCAGTCAAATGAGTTACAACAACCGCAACTCCTGATTCATTAGATAGGGGGTTTCAAATTGTCTGCAATAGTTCCTGAAGATACCATCTGCACATTGGGGATTATCCCCAATGTAATTGAGGGGTGTTTGGTGTCAGCAATCATAATGCTGGATGAGTCAAAACTGTCAGCAATTCTGGCCAATATTTTTTACTAGTCCTTTTTTGACTAATAGTTTCCATCCGTTGGGCCTTATTACTATCACTTTTGGACCTTTTAACTTCGATTCAGTAATCTCAGTGCAGATTTCCTCAATTCATCGGACAAGTCTAGCCGAGGTGAGCATGGGTACCATTTTGGAATCTTAAGAGGGATTACTGTTAGCCAGCACATGTCTACCATGTGGGTGAGGTCACCCTGGGTGACGAGGGGTACAGCTTGCCCTCTTTAGACCCCTTTTATTCAGAAATGGGAAAATCACCCAATCCATGCACAGGGGATGTTCCCATGGACTTACACTCACGCCCTTTGGGGCCTTCAGGACCTTCACTCCTGGATGTAGTCATGAGAGGCCAGCTCTTGATAGTGTTGTTTTAGGGTTTGTACCAGATCATCAACTTGAAGGAGGCGTTTATTATAAGTTTCTTTGAGGAGCTGGACGTTCCGATGCAGCTTGTCCCCAAGATAGCCAGAGATCCCAATATCTAACACCACAATTTTATCTCAGAATTCATTGATCAGCCATCATTTATCAAGAATGGCCTCACGGTTGTCATGAACAAAGGAGGAGGCTGCATTATAAAAATTGACAATATGGGTGTGCAGGGCCTGGGTGAGCTCCAGTTGTTTGGAGACCTCCTGATGGTGCAACCCAACTAGTTGGAGTAGATGTTGGATAGCTGGGTGAACAAAGTTTAAAAATAGCGTTTGGGACACAGTGGGAGTTCTGTTGCCAGCAGCTGGGCTGAGTCATAGAGGTCCGCATGGTAGAGGGAATGGAAGAGACACATGAATGCTGGAGTGGGCACCTATGGAGTAGATGTCATTTATTAATTATTGAACAACCTCATTAAGGTTCTCGTACTGATGTTAGTACTGACTTCCATCAATAGAAGGCAGGGTGAACTGGAATGTGGCATGTAATTCTAACCCTTCAGGTTGTGTGGGTGGTATTTCATATTGCAAGGTACTAACCCATTGGGCAACGCTCCTTGACTGACCAGCGGCTTGGTCTTCAGGGGTACTAGTATTTTACATTGTGATAGACGTTTTCACTTGGGACAGCTCAGAGCCCCCTGTAGTGAGCACCATGTTTGTCAGCGCTACAGTTCTCTAGACTGTTGCCAAGGTCTGAAGGTGACTCAAAGCTGCAAATTTGCAGAAAGGTCAAGAAGGAAACGGAAAATTGGTTAGTATACCGAATATTTTATTAGGTTAAAAAGATAAAATATTTATAGGGTGAGTTTGGACATGGTGCCTCGAGGATCGCCGTGGCCCCATCCATTAAGGATCTTTCCTGATCTTCCATATTGACTTTCTCATGGGCATCCTCAATGTATTTCGTGCCCACTTGACCAAATTTGTGGAAACGCCGCCACATGTGACTCAGGAATTGGGGAGGTGGATCCTAAAGTTATTTTCATTCAGAAAGGATCAGGAGCTGATTTGGTATGGCTCAATTTGGAAGTGGGAAATTTGATTCATTCGTTATCTCAAATCCCAACAAACCCTTTCTCCTTTTTACCAATGCTAGTAATATAGCCATTGGAGCCATCCTATTTTAGCATAATGAAAACTTTGTAGACCATCCTATTGCCTACTTTAGCAAAACTCTAATAAGAGCTGAACGCAACTATAGTGTTATAGAATGCAAATTATTGGCGGTATTATTGGCTATTAAGCATTTCCAACCTTATCTACATGGGAAACAATTCACTATAATTACTGACCATGCTTCCCTGTGATGGCTACAGCATATGAAGGACCCTGATGGGAGGTTAGCCCGATGGGCGTTAAAACTCTAAAACTACAACTTTTCCATCATCCATCAACCAGGTCCTATACATCAATTTGCAGACTGCCTATACCAGCTGCCCATATTAACTTTAACTGCCCCTGAGGAGGATTGACTTTACAACCTCCTAACTCAACCACACTTATGGAAAGACGAATCCCTGACCTTTCAAAAGGAATTAGAAAAAAATTGGCGGCTCTTCAAGTCAAAAATGGCCAACTGTGCAAACTTGTGTCCCAAAAATGAGTGCCCTATTTACAACCTTAGAGCGAACTAACGTCATATTTGAGGGAAATTGGCAAGTTGACCACGGAGGAGTTTGAAAAACTTACCAGTGGCTCAAGGCTCAATTTTGCTGGGAAGGAATGATTGTTACAATCCAAGATGTATTGGAGTTCTGCCTGGTATGCCAAAGTCAAGCCAGACCTAATCCTCAGTCACAACATCCAGTGGTTCCACCCTGTGAACCCTCCCATACTATTAGCATTGATGTTGTGGGACCTCTCCCTCGAGCCTCTAAGCATCACTGGTTCCTCCTTCTGACCATGGATCATTTAACTAAGTGGATTGAAGCTGTATCGCTACCTTCTGCTTCAGCAAAAGACCATCACCTTCTTATATAATCAGATTATCACCCAGCATGGGTGCTCTCACATAATACTCTCCGATACTGGTCAAAATTTCCAATCATCAATGGTGAATGATTTAGCTGAGCTGATGGGATCCACCCAGGTATTTTCCACTCCCTACCATCCTGCCACCAATGGAATGGTGGAGAGGGCGAATGGTACCCTAATGACCACTCTTTGGAAAATGGCCATGACTGATCCACTTCACTGGCCCCAATATTTTCCTAGTTCAATTTTGGCCTATCAAATAAGCTACCACTAAATCATTAAGATGTCACCCTTCCAGGCTTTTTATTGACGTAATCCCCAGTTGCCCTCCAGAGTGCAGGCCATGTTAGATCAGGCATCCCCTGACGCCCTTGAAGTTACTATGTGAAGCATTGCTAATGAAATCATCTGACTCCAGGATGTATCTTCTGAGAACTATTGGATACCACCAATAGAGAGACTAACCAATTTAATAATAAATATGACCCCCTGCACACCTTCCAACTGGGTGATCTAGTTCTTTTCTACCATAATTGAACTGGAGGTCTTGAAAATAAATTGGGAACCAACTGGTTGGGGCCTTACAAGGTCATTTATTAGTGGGGCAATGAACACTCAATTGTAGAGGTTGTTCATATTACAGTAGTAAACTGCATCTATAGTCGCTTTCTCCATCCATTTTCCCCCCTAAGCCAAGATCTAGAGGGGGGCGTTGTTGGGATTCCAACCTGAATGGGAGATTTGAATGCGGCAAATGATGGGAATCAAACCTGAGCCAGCCAAATAGCTAGGCTTTATCAGGGAAAATTCCCAACAACATTCTATGCCCTAGATTCAGGGTTCAAACCCAATTTATGAGGCGAGCAAGTCCTATTAGACCAAAATGACTAGCCTCCCACTGAATCCCCAATTTGCTATGATTCTAGATCTTAACTTGGAGATTTATTGAACAAAACTCCCTTATAACGATGCTTTGACTAAAATAAACACTACATTTTTTCTCCTTTTTGCAATTTATAAGTAAAAATTGTTATATATTTAGTAAGGAATTGCCTCTCCAGACAAAGTATCTGGAAAAAGACTTCTTGACCAAGAAAAGCAAAAAAGGCAATCCAACACCCTGAAACTTCAGGTCTCCTAGCCTCAAATTATTAAGGGATACGAGGTATTACACACATGGCCCTGACAAAGGTCTTGCAATGCTTGATTGAAATATGGATTCTAGGGTAGACCAGCTAAAAAAATTTCACATTATGAAGGCCATGTGTATACTCCACAGGTCTTGAGGGGATCTTTACATCATGAAGGTCTTACGATTGTTTATTTATAATGGATTATTGAATAAACCAGCATAAAAAACCACATTATGAAGGCATTATATAGACTCTATAGGTTTGAGGGCATCTTTATGTCATTAAGGCCTTGCAATAATTGATTATTTATGTATTATAGGGTATATCAGCGTAAAAATCTCCACATTTTAAAGGCATGTATAGACTCTTAAGGTCTTGAAGTTATCTTCAAGTCATATTGTTTTGATATGGTTGATTTAACATTAGCTTCTATGATATATCAGTGGATAAATATTCATATTATAAAGGCCATATGTATAAACTATAGGACATAAGAGCAACTTCATGTCATGAAGGTCTTGCAATGGTTAATTGAACTATAGATTCTAGGGTAAACCGGCATAAAATCTTTACATTATGCAAGTCATACAACGTTTGGTTGCACTATGAGATTTAGGGTTGTATGATGTAAGATTGGAAGATAGGAGAAAGCTTGGTAAAAATTACATTGTATTAACAATTTAACTTTAAATGGACAACTATGAAAAATGATGATAGTTTATAATTAGTGATTTAAGACAATTCCTACAATGTTTTTGATGCTGGAGTACCAGTGAGGTATTGATGAATTTTCTGTATCTGTTGATGAGATATAATAATCATTAATATTTTTAATTGACACCTAATGTTTAGTCAATAACTAACTATCGATCATTACAGTTAAAGTGATAAAGCAGATATTTTAATTGAAAAGTAAAGCTAGCATCCTTTATCAAACTAAAGCTAGGGGAGAATATTTAGAATTGTATACATTAATGGATGAGCTTTACATTTACAAAATTTTTAAATCTATAGAAAATGACAATTATAGGAGATTAAAATCATGGAAATGTCTAGTAAAGCCAAGATCAGCCCGTTATTATGGATGCAAAGCCACCCAAGATGAAAATCAGAATACCAGAGGTATAGCTTACTACAGTATTTTATATTCATTGGGAGGGGAAGAACTTGGGTCTGACAACTTACAATGAGAGTTACAAATATCCCATGAGGGGCCAAGAGGTAGTGGCAGCCATGCCAGATGAACCCAGAGAGGCAGCCTTCTCAGGCACAGTCTGTACCAAAGGAGACTCTCCATCAGAAGGAGGAGGGTATTCGCTGGATGACCTTGAAACTTAACAATTAGGTTGAGAGCACCTCCCAGAGAAAGGTAAGATTATGATGCTTCAAAGCATCCAGAATATGAGACAAGCCTAGATGGGATCCATACCAATACCCCCACTCAAGCAGAGAGGGCAAAAGAGTGGGGATGATCGCCACTATAGCCCAGTCATTGTGAAGACTGGGGAACATGACAACTTGGAAGTACTACAGTTTACTTTTAAAATAGAGAAAATTAAAGGTCTCTCTAAGAGGTGGTTTATTTATTGTAATAAAAATAAGAGAATTAACTGAAAGCAGACCCTGTTGGATCTGCTTACTTAAAAGCCATATGGGTGGGAAAGACAATAAATGTGTGCATTAAGGTCAAAGAATCCCTACTTAGACAATTTCATCAGATCTTTGCACTATAACTTTCCAATTTAAATTTAGTCTGGCCTAACAAGTCAGATCACTATCAAAAAATATACAAATTATTTTGACTTGATCCTTCCTTGCCAGATGTTGACAATCTATTCAGTGAGCCAATGGGTTGTACTTATTGACAGGGAAGATAGGGCTAATCTACACTGAATCAAATGAATTTGCCTTCCTGAATCTACTGTGCATATGCTTACCTTCTCTGGAGACAAAATATAGAGTTGGATTGGGGAATCTGAGCTCAAGTTAAAACCAAATAATTCAATTGCATTCAAAATCTTATATGCCCTTGAGCAAAACTCAAGTTATGTTCTGATACATTATGGCATGGAAGGGAGTAGCAATTTACCTGCTGGCGGTGACCTCTGTCAATCACTATTTCCTGACACAGCCCCTAGATCACATCCACCACATCTTAGTAGTGGGAATAATAATCAAGAGAAAACCTTCAGGGTATAGGCCGTAATCCACCTCTCATCTATAAAATGGGCTAAATCGCTATGTTGGCAAGGGGGAAGCAAACTTTTTTGCCCCCTCCTTAATACTGAAGGAAAACTCTTTTTTATGTTTAGGCGCAAAGGTTGCTTTATAAGACTTACATTATTCTTCCCTCTTTGTACAGGGAGAGCAGCGCCAACAAGAAACTTGTGTAAGAGTGTTTTTTTATGCAATTTGGGTAAATTGATGTCCAGGAGGGTGGTAACCTTCTGGAGGGACAAGGAGCTTTGGGGTATGATTTATGGAAGGCCTCCACCAGCTATTTGCAATGGGTACAATCTCTGGTACTTACCCAGCTGCTTTCATAGGAGGGAAACCCCCTCCAGAAACAATGTACCAAACCAAGCAGCGATACTTCCTTCATGCCAAGATGGCCTTGACCTCAGCCTCCTGAGAGTCATCTATCACTACTGGCTCCAGGATGGCAGTTTCCTTGCCCTTGAAAGGGTACAAATGGGATTCATGGAGTACGTTATGCTGCTTCCAATGGGAAAGGAGTGTCATCCAAAAAATCCCCATTGCTTAAGTTTTCCTCAACCACATGTGGCTCAGATTGTTTGCTGGAAAACTTCCTGATGGGTCCTTTATATGCAGGTGGCATGTATCCAACATGACTAGGAGACCACCTAGAAATCATGGGTGGGAAGTGCTTGAAATCTTTGAACGTTTTGTAGTCACTGCTAGCCTTTGACAAGTGCTTACAAACCTGGGTTTGGGTATTCCAGAGCTGCATCACATGCTCTTCTGCATAAAGAACTTCTGAAAAATACAAGGAACAACTTGAAACATGGATTTGTACTTTAAAGTGGTTTCATATGAGGAAAAACTGGTGGATGAGTAGCTTCATTATTGTATGTGAACTGTGCCAAAGAAAAGGTTGGCAGACTAGGTATCCTGAGCAGCAGAGGTATAGCAACAAAGATGGTGCACTAGGATCTGTTTGACCCTCTTAATCTGCCCATCAGACTGGGGTTAATATGAGGTGAAGTGAAAAGGACTTGATCTGTGGATGTTTAACAAAGCGCTCCAAAAACAGTCTGTGAACTGGGACCTTAAATCACTCATTACTTTCTGGGGTAGATCAAGCATAGAAAAGATACGCCGGATGAAGAGCAATGTAATTTTTTCTAAAATTGCTAAATAACATAGGATAAACAGTTAAACCTTGGTAAAACAATCTACAACACCATGATTTCATCAGACCCTTTGAGACTAGGGAGATAAAAATTGAAGTCAACCAATACAGAGGTCCATGGGCCATCTGCCTGATGTAACAGTTGTAGAAGACCAAACTTACCTGACCTGTCTATTTTTCTTAGCACAAATCACACAATTTTTGATCCAAGATGTAATATTATTACAGTTAAGTAGCCAATTGAATGATATTTTCACCAGATGATGCATTTATTATTTCTTAGGTGTCCCACCACTGGAGGATCACTATGGACGCGGATTACCTCATCACAAAGCTGGGGAGGAACAAAGCTCAATTACTGAATAAAATCATCTTCTACTGAATAAAATAGTGATTTTTCTTATGGGCCACAGTACTTGTTGATCATACAACTACATCCACTCCAAGCAGGAAGTCTGAACAGCCAGCATATGAGAAACTAAGGACACATCTGGAGCCCAGTCCACCGCAGAAATTGCAAGATAAAATAGCCAAGATCTGGTAAGGAGGAATAACCATGGTTAGCTCTTTTGTCTCTCCTTGGTAGGACTTATAAAGGAGTCAAAACTCAACTTATCTGGGAGAACATTCTGGGTAATCTTCACAAACTTTTATATAAAGTTGAAGCTACAGAGGCCTCAATAGGTTTGATACTGACAGTGCTAACTTTTGTGGATTCCTAAAATATGTGAGGGCTTAATGTTCATTTTGACAACCACTTCATGTTGTAATCCATGGAGAAGATACTACCAGTTTATGAGAAACCAATCACTTAAGCAAGCTCCTTATCACAAATGACCCCTAATTAATCTGAGGTGTTTAGTTTGTGCAAAAAGCAGGCGACAGAATGCTTCATCTCTTCATGGACTTGAATAACACAGCCCCACTGCAGCTACTGTGGAATCACATGCCAAAATAAATGGCTTTTATGGATCCACATGCTCAAGGAAGAGGTACCACAAATACTTCCTTGGTAATTCCAAATGCGTGTTAATAAACTTCTGTCCATTTAAAGAAAGCATTTAAACCCATCAGGGGATGAAGGGGCGCCACCAACTGTGATAGAGTGGAAGAGAAATTTATCAATAAATTAATGATACCTAAGAAACTCTGAAGCTGCTTTTTCATGGTAGGAGTGGGCCATGAGAAAGTGGCCTCTAGCTTACAGGGGGAATGACATACCAATCCTTCAGAACAAGGTACCCAAGAAAGTGACTTCCTCTTAGAAAACTCACACTTTTAAGGCTTTACATACAGATCTGACTTCTGCAAGACAGTCAGCACCGCTATAAGGTCTTTGAATGATTCTAATGAGTGGGCAAGTGTACCAAGATGCTGTCAGTATATGGCACCGTACATGTGAAACGTAGATTGCCTAGAACGTCATCAATCATACTCATGAACGTGGCAGATTTGTTTTTAAGACCAAAGGGCATTACTTGGAATCTAAAGATAACCCTTTTTGTACAAATGACAATGAGCCAATTCTAAACTTCCACTATACTGTTTTGATTTAAGGCGTTCACAAGGTCAAGCTTAGAAATAACCTGGGACTTTTTAATCGCCTGGATGATGGTTTGTTTAAGTGAAGGGGATAAGGGTCATATACTAATATGCTATTTAGATGGCCATAGTCCACGCAAGTTTGCAGGGTTTTGTTTGCCTTTTGGGAAAAATACTATGGGAGAAGCAATGGTAAAGGACTTCTGGAGTATCCACCCATTCTGAAGTATATCCTCCAACCAGATCTCCAGCGCCTTATCTTCCTTTTCATAATATGGATATAGTGAGCAAATTATATATTGATCAAATCTACCATCAAACAAAAATCCAAATCATAATTAGAGTGGGGAAGAGACAATTTACCTTTTCATACTAAAATTATTCTTATATGACATTAGATTAGAGGGAAAATCAGGTGGAAGCTCTGTAATAGAAGTTTCAAAGTGACGGAACCCACTGCCTTTACAGATGCTAATGTATCAATGAGAGTAAACTCCCTCATCATAAAATTGACATGACTGAGCAATAAGCTTAAACTATAGGTATATCGGTCAGTTGCTGAATCAGTGACTAAAAATTATTAAGCTTGAGATATGGCAGAGATTTCTTTGTTTTTAAATTTGTCAGAGCATATAAAGGGACATTTATAATTCCAATGAAAACCACTTTAAATTAAAGATTGAGAAAATATTGGCTAATTTGAGAATTTATATATACCACTGAATGGACAAGATCACAAATACACTCCACTGGAACCCAGGAAAATAATGTGATTGGCTGTAGCAATCAATATAAGAACTCCAATGACAAAGCAATAAGGAAGGTGTTTTAATGAGGCTGTGAACAGATCAACAGATCATTCCTTGACTGGCATAATGATAAGAGTTCACTCCCAAACTGGCGGAGGTGCAGGCAACCTACCCACCATGGATAGAGATGAATAAGATCCTCTTATAGATTTGGGCGATCCAAGAAATTACCACTCAATTTGAGTGACACCATCCAAAATAATTTTCACCCTGATGCTTCAGCGGATTCATTTAATAAAGATAATAACGTCACCTAAGATTAATATGAAAATTAACCCCCACTTATATCTTTGGGGGCTTTTGGCCAATGCTTCCTTGCAGGGGAGCCTTGATTTCAGTTTGTGAAGGGGTAATTGTTTTAATTACATCATATTTATATTAAAAGTCATAATTTATTAAGTGATGCATTGTTGGGCCAATGCGTCAAATTTACCATAAAGTTATTATACTGAAGCACAATGCTTTGTTGGGCTGAAGGCCTGAAATTATTATTAAACTTGATGCTATATACCCTCAACCAATCCTCATAAACTTACCTGAATATTCACCCAAAATACTCGGGATAAATCACCTCAAAAACCCCATTCCAGAAAGCTTAGGTGATTGCTCCCTATTTTTGCCTAGTACCTATTTTCCCTAGCCCTATTAAAGGTCTAGGATGATGCAAATAAATAAACTTTTTCACATTTAGGACTATTTTTCCTATTTAAATTAATTAGAGATTTTTTGCATGCTCAATGAAGCTGAGATTGCCTTGATGTCATTCATTTCATCAGGAGACTTGCCATAGAAACTTAAGGTCTGCTAGGAGATTCAGTTGGTGCTTCTAGCAACTAATAATCGTGTAAACTTTAAAGGTCAGCCTTTAATTTTTATAATAAGAAAACTCAATATATGATTTTGTTAGGGATCCTTTTGAGGCTACCTGGTGAAGACACATATTCATGTAAGCAAAATCAGCGATACTAAAAATGAGTGCATGCCAAAGGGCCCACTCCAAGAATTAGTACAGAATGAATACAGCTGAAAGAGAGCCCCCTACCTCTTGGATATGAGCTGGTCCTACCCCTGGGGTTTACTGAGCTCAAAACTACAGGTTGTCATAGATATCATGTAAAGTATGAACTGTAGGTACTGTAAAAATATGTTTAGTGCCATGAAGGAGGTGAGCTGTGAAGGTGAATGGAGGCTCAAACTGCGAGGGTGTGGGAAACAGCCTGAACTTATTAGGGATTATGCCAAAAATGACGTTAAATGAATTGAGAGGGTTGGCCATAAACTCAAAAATTACCAAGCGGCTGAGAAAAGAATCAATATGATTTATGCCACATTAATCAGGATACTGTTAGTGCAATAATGGAGCACATCTAAAATGAGTGCTTCCAAATCTACCCGCTATCTCAAAAGGAACCTGGGATAAGTTAGTTGAACTTGAGCTTGTTACAGTAAATAGATTTTGAGGCTACCAGTGCTGGATTTAAGAAAGATTTTTGATAGTAATTAGTTGGCTGAGAAGGGACCACTTGATAAGTCAAACAGAGTAGCTGAACTGAATGTCTGTCTCCTTATTTTGGTTACTGACGTTCCTCGCTGCTTTGATGCCAAAGGCAAAGCAACCTACTCAAATGCCTCGGCGCCCTTCTCAGTTCCCTGTGACAAAGCTCCTAAATTTCCTAGCAATGGAATTGAACTAACTAACAAACTCAAAGTCCATGGCGCCATTCTCATTTACCTGTGTTGATGTATCCCGCTGTTCCACTGATGAAACAGCTGACCCAAATGATTCAGCGCACTCTGTGTTCCTCTGCGCTGATGCTCCTCATTATTCCAGTGCTGTAATTGGAGCCACTGAAGCCCAAAAAGAAAATCTCAAATTTAGTTATGCAGTTGCGCTAGAACCTCCTGATGAGCTGAATGAAGCATCCAGCTTAACTTGATCTCTTACTGATCTGTTTTTTTGACGCCAAAATTTACAGCTATACCAGAAAGTTAGCCAAACTAGATGCTTTAGAGCCAAATTTACTTTTCTTGGACGAGGTGACCAAAATTTATACAAATAATTTGGGTTAGTCAAGTCAAGTTTCCTCAAGGCCAATTCGCTCTCTATCCCAATTTTATCCCATGCCACGGCATACATCTAATATGTTTCTCCTTACCAAGGCCCAGTATGATCACCACAATTTGCCTGACTTAGCTAAGTTGGGGTTGCTGCAACCAATTCATCTCCCTCAGTCAAAATCCTCTGTAGTTGGGGGGAGCTTAATAACCCAGTTGAGCCAAATAGGCCTTATCCAACATAAAAACTTAATTATTTGTTTAATTCTAAACAATTTTATTTATTATCTGGTTTATACTAACCTCTTGGGCTTCCCATGTGACAGTAGAAAATTAAAGCCACCTGATCCAACCGATTGGAAGGACCAAAATAATTTTCAATATTGTTAATCAATCTATTCTAGTTATCCACAAACTGCTGAATTGGTGGCTGATCCCCAAAACTGACTCTGGGGGCCCACCATGTGAAATTTAGATTTGACATCCACAACCCCCTGTGTCTTGCCAAAGCAAACTTGATTTCCAGCATCTCACACTTTACTTATGGTAACCAGTATTAAAACCTAAAATTTTCTTATTTGGACCTTGGGACTAAACCAATTAAAAATTTTGTCTCCATCACCAAAACTTGGATTTTAGCCATTATGCATGGCCCAAGTTTGGGTCCTGCCCCATTCAACCAAGGTGATGCAACTGTCCTCCCAGTTGAGGCTTGGAGAGAGCAAAGTCAGGCTTTGCCCCAAAGTGAGGGAAGCCTCAAATTCAGGTTTTTAAAGGGGTGATTGTTTTAATTAGCTCATATTTACATTTAAGCCATAATTTATTGAACGATGCATTGTTGAGCTGATGTGCCAAATTTATTATTAAGTTATTATACTAGTGCTTGATGCATTGTTGTGCCAAAGGCCCAAAATCACTATTAGCCTTGATGCTATAGTGCCCTGACCCAAACCCCATTTACCAAACCTGAATATTCACCCAAAATGCTCATGATAAATCACTTTAACAACCCCGTGATGACAATCTTAGGTGAATTCTCCCTATCTTTGCAAAGTCCCTATTTCCCTAGTCCTATTATTGAGATAGGATGATATCATATATAGAACCTTTCTCATTTTTAGGTTGATTTTTCCTAGTGGAATTAATAAAGAAATTTCTTCCTTCTCAAATTAGCAGATATTGCCTAGATGACATTCATTCCATCAAGAGACTTGTCCTAGATAAATTTTTCTTTCACTTTGATCAACTAAATCAAAGCTAAATTTTAAGTTATAAAATACAAAAATTTATGCCTCTCAAATCGAGCAATTGAAAACAGAATGTTGATGCTATTGACACCTGCTGACCCAGCTTGGGGCTGTGGTGCGCCGCCTTCTGGCATCCTTCAGCCACCACTAAAGCGCGTCTGGGCTGGCTCCGCTAGCCCTCCCAATGCCACAGGGCGTTACTTCCCAATTCAGGACTTAACCCACCATCTCACAAGCTCCAGGCGGTTCTCCAGAGTCCTTTGGTGCTCCTTCAGAGCAACCTGCGTTTCAGCCTCCAGGTTGAATATGGGAATCTTTTCCCATATGCAAGCACATTTATCATTGAGATGGCTTTGGCAGTGTTGTGATTCCAATATGACTAGATGATAAGCCCGAGGTCATCATGGCGAAATGTATGGAATCCATTGGAATCAAAATGGTAATGGTAATTTAAGCCATAAATTGAGGCGATATTGGGTTATTGAGAAATTGGCTTGAATTAGGCAATTATGAAATTAACGAATGAAGAATTGACAGAACCAATATGATATGGCGAATTAAATTACTAAGTCTTATGAGTTTTAGCATCTGAAGTTGCTACAATATAGATGAGATGAGATGAGATAATCAAAGGGATTGTTGTTAAGTAAGTAAAGAACCAGCGGAATAGGATGAATCCGCGATACTAATTGTATTTAATAAAGTAGTTGTGGGAGCAAGTGCTCCATGTTTATTTGTTAAAAGTTTGTTCTGTTTTTTTGAGGGTAAAGATCATCATATTGTTGGCCCTGATTGCTCAGTGGGTTACACCCTGTGCAAACTCCGCTGGAGTATATATGGAAAACCGCCAAATTTATAACAGTGGTGCTCACTACAGGGGGCCCATTGATCAAATATATATGATAAAATCTTAGTTGCCAGCGATGTTGCATCAATGTCGCTTTGAGAAAGAGTTCACTGATAACTTTGGGTCAGTTGCCTATGCGGAACTGAAATGACTTTGGACACTGTACTGAAAGAACAAGATGAGCTGCTTCAGGAGGTTTGCTGTAACAAGCTGCCCCCATTCGATTGAGGGGGTTATTTCTAGGTTCTTTAAGCGTTTTAAAATTGCAACTGAAGGTGTCTCAGATTGACAAAAAGTAAAACTGTTGATTTCTACCTTGGATGTCAGAAGTGCTGATCAAGTCATCTGTTACTTTTCCAGCAGTTCTATTACATATCAAGAAGTCAAAGAGACGGTTATGTGGCTGTTCAGTGGACCTGCAAAATTGTTTCAGCGGAAGGCTGAATTTTTGACCATCAAGTTTCAACGGAATGAGACCCTAATTGCATTTGCTGAGCGATTTACAGCAGAAGTCATGTGTTAATTGGGGCTGGAATTTTATCCAAATCAGATGTATGTATTGCGATGACTTCTGCTGTAAAGCCATACCATGAGTTACATAATGTTATGGCCTCACTATTGGATGAAGATGTGCCATTGCTTAAAATTGTTCAGTTTCTGCACCGTATATCTGCTAACTTCCCTCCACCCAATATTGAGTGGATTCCTATTGTCACCGGGGCCTACCCTAACCGGGGGAGGAAAGCAACCAGTCAATGCAGATCATGCCAGGCTACTCCCCGCAGCTTACCATCTGTCCCATAACTGTTGAAAAACAACTGCCCAACTACCACTTTGGCCTTAACTATGCCACTAGACAGCAGGCAGTCTACCAATGCGGGTCTGGTTACGCTGATCATCTTCAGAATAACTTTTTAAGTGGGCCAAATTATATTAAGCACAGACGTAGGCCCTATGGAGTAAGTTGCTTTAATTGCAGTTGCACCGGGCACATGGGACGATGGTGCTCCAATCAACAAATCCCTCAAGTACAACAGGATCAAGGTTATCAGGGAAAAAGTTGGAGCGAAGTAGAGACAGGACTCTCTACTTCCACTATCTCGAAGTCATACATTCCCCCTGAATCTATTGTATTGAAGGAAGTAGACGCCTCCCAGTATGATAATACATTCCTCTACCAACAGACAGTTGGGGAGTAAATGTGCTGACTCAAGCACAATTCAAAAATATGGCTGACCCAGGGTTTCTGGAGCAGCCAAAGCCTTACGCTTGCCAAATGTTTGACCAAAACCTGTCAGACCAGCTAGAACCATTTGCAGATACATTGTCTCTATGAGAAGTAGAGGTCTCCTTTCTGGTGGATGCTATTATAGCAGGCTACCCTAAAGTTGGTGTAGGTATTATAGGTTTTCTGGGAAAACATGAAACGCTGAATGTACACATAGTAAATAACTGGCTTTCATCTTACTCAGAGTGCACTTACTGTGACGTGGTGGTAGCCAAGCATTAAGTACGAGCTATAATTGACATGGGCGCTCCTGTTAACATTTTCTCCACTAAGTTGGTGGCAAAGTTGGCTTTAAAACACAACATAGAACATCGGATGGTGTATGGGACACAGGAACGGAAACCACAGTCTCTGAGGGAGCATATAGCGCACTTCCTTTGCGGTTGGATCTGTTGTTATTATGGCACTGGCAGTAGTATTACCAAATAGCAACTATGATTTGCTGATTGGGACTGCGTTTATGTGACACTATGGGGCTGTTGTTGACATGATGGAAGAGACCCTAGACATCCTGGGCCAACGAGTTCCCATCTATTTTATTTCCAGGAGAGTGCCAGATGACCCAATCCGCTCTAGTCAAATTAATCTCGCCTATAACAATGGTGTGATACCTGTAAAATATTGACGGATGAAGTGGAAGACCCAAATGCTCCCAACACAGATTTACGAGTACAAAGGGATTCTGCTACGAGCTGCAAACGCTTTTACTATCCCTTCTGGGCATCAGGTCATAAGTGGAACAGAGCTTGAAATTGATATACCAGGCGGTCTGTACATAGAGGTTGTGGGGCCCTATCAACAATCACAACTCGAACCTCATGTGGCTCCTGGGTTACTGTTACCTGGGTAAGGGGAAGTAAAATTATTAGTAGCAAATCTGCAGAAGGAAGTGATGCAGGTTCAGCGGCACCAAGTGGTACCTTACCTGAATTTGATCCCAATCGATGAGGTCCACCATATACATGACTTTGGCTCTTGGGAAGATCTTGGCTTGCCTTTAAAAACCACCTTTGGCATAATGACTGTGGTTCCTCGGGAGGCGCTCACTGGTCTATTGTAGGAGCAGAAGGACAGGGTGATGGATTTACTCGAAAAAGTATCACAGTATCTTTGCAACTGATGATCATGAATTGGATTGCGCTCGCAGGGTTGTGCATTGGGTGGACACAGGAGACCACCCCCTATTAGGTCACATCCTATCCATCGCTCAAAGTCAGCTGAAGAAGTTGTGTCTGCAGAAATAGATACATTGATGGAACAGGGAAGGTTGGAGCCGTCAAAAAGTCCTTAAGCATCCCCAGTACTAATTGTCAAAAAGAAAGATGGCTCCAATTGAGTAGTAATCAATTACTGGAAGCTTAACAGCATTATAGAAAATGATTCATACCCGCTTCTGCAAATTGACAACGCATTATCCGTTAGGTGGGGCCAAGTATTTCTCTGCTATGGACTTGATATCAGGGTACTGGCAGATAGAGTTGCCAGCAGTTGAACAAGAAAAGTGCGCTATAATCACATCAAAAGGATTGATCCAGCCTACACATATGCCACAGGGTTTGTGCAATGCTCCTGCTACGTTACAGCGGGCTATGGATACTATTTTGGGTGACCTAAAGCTGTCTTGCGTACTTGTCTACCTTGACAATATCAACATGTTTTTGAGAACATTCACGGAGCATCTTAGACACCTGGAGCAAGTGTTCCGCCACCTGGCTGATGCTAATATCAAGATTAAGCCCTGAAAGTGACAATTTTAAGGAACAATTGGAATATCTTGGCTTTGTGGTAGACTCCAAGGGGCTTAGCACTCAGCCAGCCAAGGTGGAAGCCATCCATAAGATGGCTCAGCCAAGCAATAAGCGGGACATCCAGGTGTTCTTGGGGATGATTGGGTACTACTGGAAGTTCATTCCCAACTTCAGCTGTGTTGGGGCTCCACTCTTTAAGCTACTTAAGAAAAAAGCTGTCTTCAACTGGAAGGATCGATGTCAAACCACTTTTGATGTATTACAAACCGCGTTGGCTAGCGCACCTGTTTTGCATTACCCCACTTTTGAGAAATAGTTCATTGTGCAAACAGACGCTTCACTTTCTGCTGTAGGGGCTGTGTTATTCCAAAAGAATGATGATGGTGTGGAGCACCCCATTGCGTATTGTAGCCGCAGTTTAACCGGTCCTGAATGGAATTACACCGTGACTTAGAGGGAGTGTTTAGTAGTAATCTATGCATATAAGCAATTCCAGGTATACCTTCAAAGGGTTAAATTAAAATTGGTAACGGATCATGCCTCCTTGCACTGGCTACAGAATCTGCGGGAACCTGAAGGGAGGCTTGCGTGATGGGCTTTGAAGCTCCAAGCATATGACTTTGAGATCATGAATCAACCCGGGCAAGGCATCAGAATGCATACTGTCTTTCTTGGTTAGCCACGGTCACCATTACAGTGGATGTGGCGGACATAATGTACATAAAGATGATTGTGGGAAAATATCAAGATGAGCCGCTGCCTGTGATCAAAGTGTTAGATGGGCTTAGGCAGGATACCTTCTTGCGCATTGAGGAATTATATAAGTGGATTGGGGAATCAACGCTGAGTTTCCCAAAACCCTCTGCCCGGGCTGCAATAATAATGGATGCCCATAAAGCGGTAGGTCATGGAGGGAATTGTTGCCATCAGTGCCAAGTGGAGAAACCATACCACCGGAAGACCACCTACCAGCTAGTTAAGCCTCAGTTCGCATGGCATACAGTTTCATTAGATGTGGTGGGGCTGCTGCCAACTGGTGCAAACCGCTCCAGGTATATAATAGTAGCCATCGACCATTTGATAAGATGGGTGGAAGCGAGGGCTATCAAGGATTTGGGGGCTGTCACTACCATCAAGTTCATCCTGGAGTGTGTTATACAGCGCCATGGTTGCCCAAAATTTATCCTAACGGATAACAGAACCAATTTCACATCCCATATATTGGCCAAGTTGAATGAGCTCATGGCAATCCGCGGAGTTTTAACTACACCCTACCACCCTGAATCTAATGGTATGGTGGAAAGGGTCAATGGGACCTTGGTAAATATTCTACGCAAGCTTGTAAATGAGTGGCCATCAGACTGGAGCACCCTTTTATCCACCTCTGTCTTAGCGTTCAAAATCAGCTACCACTCAGCAACTGGTAAGAGTTCATTTCAATTGCTCTATGGATGACATCCAGCGCTGCCTGCATTGCTTTACTCCTGCATTGAGGATACCAGTGGAGTCAAACCCCAACGCTATTTGTCTTCCTTAACAAACACGCTGATCAAGCTCCAAACCAAGGCATATTCTACTAGTCTTGCCAAGAAGTTTTGGGATCACGCGGCTGACCAATGTAGACGCTGCAGTCTTCCATAGTTTAGGTAGAGGAATTGGTACTGTTTCATGACCAACATGAGTTCAGAATAAGGAACAAGCTTTCCAG
Organism: Massospora cicadina; assembly: GCA_022478985.1. Lineage (NCBI taxonomy): Eukaryota > Fungi > Entomophthoromycota > Entomophthoromycetes > Entomophthorales > Entomophthoraceae > Massospora > Massospora cicadina. The sequence continues at coordinate 19,527 of JAKSZP010013717.1, forward strand.
CATATGGAGTAGATCATTCAAGATCATGAGAAAACCAGGGTTGATGCCTACACCATTAAGGAACCTGTGGGGGGGCCAGATTATTAACCGGGTACACGTGAAGTTCCTCCAACCATACAAGCAATAGGAGCCTTATCATCCATTCAAGGAAGGGTCAATGTCACGATTCTGATATGACTGGACAATAAGCCCGAGATCATCATGGCAAAATGTATGGAATCCATTGGAATCAAACTAGTAATGGTAATTTAAGCCGCGAATTGAGGCGATATTGGGTTAATGAGAAATCGCCTTGAATTAAGCAATTATGAAATTACTAAAGAAGAATTGATGGAGCCAATAAGATATGGCGAATTAAATTACTAAGCCATATGAGTTGTAGCATACAAAGTCACTACAATATAGGCGAGATGAGATAATCAAGAGGGGTTGTTGTTAAGTAAGTAAAGAACCAGCAGAATAGGAAGAATCTGCGGTATTAATTATATTGAATAAAGTAGTTGTGGAGCAAGTGCTCAGTGTTTGTTTGATAAAAGTTTATTTTATTGTTTTGAGGGCAACGATTGTCATATCATTGGCCCTGATTGCTCAGTGGGGCGCACCCTGTGCAAACTCCATTGGCGTATCTATGGAAAACCGCCAAATTTATAACAGGCAGTCTTTAAACCTGCCAGATATATTGACTTTCACCCTTTTGAGGGCTATTTTAACCTTGGATTTTAATCTAAGGCTGATGTGTTGGTAGCATCTAAGCTGTCAATTATTTATAAAAAATATCGATTCCCACTGTTCACACACAGCTCCTTAATGAGGCAACTTTGATGATCTATTTTGCTTGGTTGCCATCTTTTCTCTGCCCCAAACGCCTTCACCATAAACTGATGGAGAGTTTGGCCATTTATGGCGCAGACCCCATTTCGCAGTTTGTGATTCACAACAGGGCTGGTCAGTTGGAAGGACCTCACACCTTTGCAATGATCCGCCCTTTCCATCATGACACACACCTTGTGATTTCCCCCAAACTGTGATCAGATCCACACCTGATCACCCTTTTTGTGCGCATGTCAAAAATAGCTGCGCCATATGCCCCCTGTGCTTCAAATTGGATCATTCAAAGCTCAAGTGCCCCATGACTTCCGCCTCCACCACTTCCACCGTTCCTCCTTCTGGCATTGGGCCAGCTGCTGCCTCACTCAAATTTTTTGAGTGGGGAATGATCCTCCTGCCCCCTACCTCGGCTAATTATGGCACTGCTTCCAAAGCAGCAGCCAATCAAATTTTTTAATACTAGGAAATTTGTCAGAGTTATAGAACCTTGAGCCGATGACTGAGACAGTTTTGTCTGAGCTGCCATGGTCAACTGTTTGCAGCAATCAGGATCCACCACTGCACTGACTCCAGTGGCTGGCCTGGCATTAGCTGGTTTAAAACCATTTGAAGCGCTTGAATTGACTAATGATATGGATCAGCCTTACAATGTTAAGCCCGATTTTGCCTTAGAGAAATCTTTTGTAAATCCTCCTGATTCACATCCCCACCATTTTCAATCTGAAAACGGTTTCCCTGCCTATAAAAATATAAACAAAATGGTGGTAGAAGCAGCAGCAGCTCCTGCCAACACCCTCCTCCACCAACATCTTCACGGGGCAATGGAACCCCTTGTTGAGGGTATTCCCATCCCAAATTTCCCCCATGATTTATGATGAGGATGTGAAATATGAAATTGAGGAACTTGCTTTTGGTGTGAGCTATGCATGCATTGATGCAGCAAAAATCTCTCTTTTCAACCCCAATAATCCCCAAACTCACCGCATATCAAGACTTTCACTTTTTTGTCTGCTCTCATCACTTTCACTGAGCATCAACTTGCTCAATATGTTAAGGCGATTGACACCGCTGGCCTCATTAATGAAGAAAACCCACAAATTATATCTCCTTATGCTACATGTCGCTGATGCCCCAACCCCTATGTTGTCCGCCATGGTCTACCAGCTAAAGCGGGCACCAGACAAAAGTTTCCCCAAAGCTTCCTCACCTTCTGATATGGCTTCCTAGGCTGATAACTTAGGGGCTATACTAGGAAATTTTTAATTCTAATAATCCCTTTTTTGGAGCTTTTAATTACATTCCAAAAGTAACGAGTAAGTCTCAAAGCTGCTTAGTATGGATGGGCTCAAATATTAGTATGGGATTCAGAGCAATCTAATTCCTTATATATCATATAAACATATTAGTTCAAATGATGGGTTGGTCTCAATTCTTGCAAATACAATTAGGGAAATAAGATTAGAGTAAGTGTCTGGACTTGGGACCCTCACCAGATGGTCTAGACTCTTAGCATAACGTTTAGGCCCAGTGGACATGGTTTAGTCACTTCAGGGTTCACAAAGACCCATCCAGGGCTCTCAAATATTATAAATAAAAAAATATATAAGATTATAGGTTGCCAGCAATCCAATGTCTTTATTGGAATATTTAGGGCGTCTCTTATGGGGTCAAGGGTAATTGATATAAACAAAAAGTTGATAAACTGAAATCTAATAAGAAAGATATCAATTCAATCATAATACTAAATATATATCAAGGTTGCTACAAAGCACCTGATAAATTCAGATAAGAATGATTTCATACCAAATCGGATAGAACATCATGCTATGAGGTTCTAGACCCTTTGGTGAAGTTATCCTGAGCCTATTAGGCTTTTAGCCTAAAAACCCAAGACTTGGCCTTAATGAAAGTGTTGAGGTTTACTTTAGGACAAGGATTAACCTTAAAAGGTAAAATACCATCACCTTTATTTGGCTCATTCACAGATAAAGATGTGTGGCAGCTCCATTTTTTTGTGTTGGGCACCACTAGTGCTAAAAAACAGACTTGCCCTAGAGACTTAAGATTTCTAGAAAATTCAACTGGGGCTACTAGCAACAAATAATTGCATAGCCTTTGAAGGTTACAGCCTTTAAATTTATAACGAAAAAGCTGGGGCTAAAATAATATAAAATTTATCGAATGACAAAACATAAAAAGACCTAACCCCAATGGGAATTATTGAAGCTCAAGAGTGAATATTATCAAAATTCAAAAAAAACTAATTTCAAAAATCACTTAAAAAATGATGTAATGAGCATCAAAGTAGCGCCATTGCTAGAGTCTGAAGTTGACAAGAATAATACCAAATTTGGTAATAAAGCAATATTTTAAGAATATGCAACCACCAATAACCCAGAAGCGGGGACAGATGAAAGGGTCCCTGGACATCCAGCTTCAGGAGTAATCATTGCAAGGAGAAACTCGTGGACAAAGAAACTTAACCAAATGGATAAAGAATAGAAAGCATTTGGACGCCATCTAAAATAAGGATCCTTGGAAATCCCAAAAAATGATACCCAAATTCCTTGTCTAATTTTCAATTGTCACTCATTTTCCATATTGATTTTTCACTAGAAATATATAATACACTTTTACTAATAGAAAACTTTCCATAGAATCACAGTTTTCATTTTTATTCTAATTGTTTTGTTTATAATGAACTAATTTCAAGTATCTAGTCTGAGATTGATCATTGAGAAGAACACAGTAACTAGTCTGAGATCTTCTATGCTAGAATAAGAATACAATATCGTTAATACTTTAAGACTGAGCTGCCAAGGGAGAGGTTGGATTGGCTTCTGTTAAGTCATGTGGGATAACATGTAACGAACATGTCAAAGAGTGTCAACTAGAGATTCACCAAGGGCGCAAATAGTATATCAAGGAGTTCATTGCTAAAAAGGGTATCATCAAAGAAGAATTTGTTCTATGAAGATGATTTTGATCTAAGTAAAGGTTGTCTGATGCTTAATCTGCATGGAGTAGACCCCCTGCAGTGAGTCAGCTCACACGGTAAGTAAGCTGAAGTCAGAGAGCTGATTGAGGTGCTCACTACAGAGGTGGCATCATTAGGCCCTAGTGAGATCATTGGAGTTCTCATGAGCAGTTCAACAATGAAGCATATATGGAAGCATATCATGGAGAAAATTCCTCTGAGTTCCTGGTGAGGGAGGAGGATACATTCTGTTCAAGACTCTGTACCCTTGAATTCAAAAGTACATAATCCATATACCAAGCTTGAGAACGTCTAGAAGGCCACCAGAAAAGTACAAGTTGCCTCTATACCTATTGTGAGAAGACTTTCACCTATAATCAAACTAGAATATACTTTTAAGGATCTAAAGTACCAATTCATATACCTCAAAAAGGAGAACGTAGAGACCATTTGTGCTTTGAACGAATATGGAGAGTGCTTGGAGCAGCATGACAATATGATGTTGTCTATGGACAAGAGTATTACCAAATTTGAAGGCACAAATGCATACTTTAGAACCTACCTCCACTTGACCAGTAACCTGACTTGAGGTACTGTATAGGGCTCTCAACAGAATGGCCCACAACTGGTTAGAACTTCCACAAAATGTAATTCTGGAAACCCAACCTCTTTGGCTAGATTGTGGGAAGTTCCCTTATAGAGGATAGAAGGGACCCAAGGCACCTATGGAGCCCTTGGTTCATCTAGGTGACTTGTCCCATGTTGTTGATGAGCGCTGCATAACTGCGTTAGCCCCCAAAATTAACCTACTTTACCCCCTTTTCTGCTTTTTCCCTTTGTGAATAAGATCAAATGGGTCTGAAGGGGGTAGGCCTGTCCAGAGGCTACTAGCAGGTCCCCCACCCTCATCCAGTCCCCACCCTGTTACCTACCACCCTTTAGAAACTGCAAAATCAATCCTTAAACTCAAGAAAACTCTAATAAGAGAAAACTATTTTAGTCCACAGAATTAAAGATTCTGGGTCATGGAGCACCGATCTGAGTCAAAAATTCATCCCAAAAATTATACATTTAAATTTTAAATCGGAACATCAAATTCATTTCTGCAAAAACCCAATTCTGCTGAGCTTCTGATCTGAGCAAATCTGCTCAAGTTTAAATTAGTTTGAGTACCCTTACAAATTATCTGGAACTACGTTTTCAGAGAATTTATGAAATCATATATAAGATATCTTACGACCCCTCAAACCCAGTATCCTCATCACAAGAACATAAGCCAGCTCAGTTTAAGCCATCCCCTCAATCTCTTCCCCCGCCACCAACTATAAAAGACAACCACCCCTTTTATAATCAGTTTTCAGTTCATTCTGTATCTTAAGCTTAAATAAGATCTTCAGTTTTTTCACCTCTCTGCAGACTACAAAGACCTACTTCCTGCCAAAAAACTGCTTTAAACCCAACTAAACACGCCGCTATTAGCATTCTGGGACTGATGATTGTTGTGTGGGCAATCGAATTCATCAATCCAGTGGCTTGCCATGCGCTAGCCAAGGTCATCAGATTATGCTCCTAACTTGATTCTCCAATCCACCATCCAATAAGGGCTCCTAAATCAACAAGGTCTATTTTGCCAACCCACTACCAGTTTGGTGCAATCTGGTTAACCAGAAGCCGCACATCCCTCACTCAGGATGGCCATCATTATCCGCACAAATCACCTCACCACCTCACCACTAGATCAGCGCAAATTTTGAAAAGAGAAGGTCCCCCATTCCGCTAATTTTTTCAAGTCATTCATGGGCAATGATCACCCATTTTCGCAATCTGGAGGCGAAACCCAGGCACCTGATCATCCAGAGCATCACTCCTTTGGGGAAATTTACCTCTATTTACATTAGCAATGATCAGTTATTACAATGACTTTACTAACTCCACGTGACAGCTCAAATCACCTCATCAACTGTGAGATGATGCTCAAGCTCACCTCATATTCAAATCGATCCAATTTGATTCGATTTGTGTTCCAATTCTCATTTTTGTAGGTCAAAATTTTTTAATTTATCTATATGTTCTTATGCATAAAACTGAACCTGAGAATCATTGGACTGAAACCTAAGATTAGCAACTGCAAAACCTGGAGTATTGGTCTTCCTTCATGCATCACCAACCCTTGGGGGTTGCATCACAAGACCAGCGGGTGCTCCTATTGCAGCCATCTTGTTTTCTATGAGCCTTTGTTATGTTATTTAACTTTTAATTCCTTCACAGGAACCATAGGGCGTCCCTTTTCCAAGTCAATAGGGCTGCTATGCCACTGGCATTCTGGGAATTTCACTGGGTTTTTACAAACTTCAGATTGGAATCACATTATTATTTAAATAGCAGAATCCATGACACACAACTGATTATGATGCATGCAGACCTTTTGAAGAAGAACTAACATCAAAACATACTTTAAGACCATGTATACACCTGAAGAAGAAACAATTGCTGGTCTCCTCCAGATGTATAAGAACGGCATGGATGGTGCTAGCAATCACCAAAAGATTCACCATGTGCAAGGGTGTATGAGCTGTGAGGCTCTGGAAATCCATGGCGTGTTTATATTACCAGAAATATCTTGGACTGAAGTAAAGAATATACTACTTTAAGAGTTCTGTAGTAAAAAACGTCCAAAATATGATCAAGGGTTCCTCTTTATGAAAATGGGCAAGAGTGAGTGGCCACAATTTGCGCCTCGTGCTACTATTACAAGACTCAACAATTGTGGACTAAAAGAACCATGTATTTACCTATCGCAAAAACTTTTATGCTAAGTTCATTGGAGATGAATCCCAACTTAATGATGCATATGAATCTAGTGGTAAAGAGCGCTACATCCCTAAAGGCGCTTAAGGAAGCTTTACTTGACGTACAATATACATATAAAGCTGAATACAAGGCCATGGGAGCGCCCTTAGATGAGTTAGCAAGACTGTCTACGTCGCTAAAGATAAGGGTGACAAAACAAAGGAAAAGGGTTCTAAACCACCTGAATGCTTGCCTCAGCGAGAGTTAACCTGAGTAATTGCCATAACCTGGGATTTTTTCAATATTGTCCAACTCGCCGCATAAAAAAGGGAAGCACCCCTAAAGAGGATATTCTCAACTCTGTAAACTGTGTTAATCTACACACTGAAGGTGAATAAAATTTATGAGGATGTCGATTTGGCTAATGAAGGATACCATGTGGTAGGGGCAATTATGTGATGGTTTGCCTTCTAGATTGAGAGTCCATGGCACTGATAATCTAGATCAAATTATACATGCCTGGATTAATTAAATCAGCCCACCCAGAGTATTAATTCATATAAAGAAGGAAAGAAGCTGGTTATTGCTACATTTAAGAACATGACACCAGATGGCAAGCATAATGTCAAAGCTACAACGAACATTGTCACTTTTAGACAGTTTAAGTAATCTTCTACTGAAGTATTGATTACTGGAAACCATTATGGTAAGAGCGTGACAAAAGTAGAAGTGATTATCCAAAAGGCGCGCGTCTTAGCAGTACTGGACTCCAGGGCTCTAGTAAACATCATATCATTAAGCTCATGAATAAGCTGACGTTCATTCCCAATACTAATTATAATTTATAGTACTGTACCACAGGACTAGGCGTTACCCACGCCCTAGGAGCCTCCTTAGCGCTACCCTTACACTTTGGGCGTATGGTCTTAACAGCACCAGCTTTGGTTTTAGACAATGAACACTATGACTTCTTGATTGGGATGCATTTTCTCTTAGAGTTTTGATCAAAGATTGATTTCACATCCAGCACTGTGAGCATCTTTAATTACAAGCTTCCACTGATATTTAAGGATAAATGTGGCAAACTAAGGAAGTAATGGACGTGCTTGATGGAAACAGTTCAATCTATTACTCCATTTACTACACCCTGACTGAGAAGGTTGTGAAGCAGATACCGCTTACTGTTAGCGTGGAAGAAGAGCTTCTGCTGAGTGCTAACATCGCTATAAAAATTAGACCAAGGGATTGATGCGGATGACCCTGTCAATTAGTGTGTAGATTATGCTAGATACCATTTTGGAGGTCTTCAGCTGAGACGGAATCAGCAAGTAATAACCTAGAGTACTACAGGGTTCTATAGCACCAACTACTCTGGAGAGTTGAGCATCATTTTGGACAATATTACTACTCAACCTATCATAATCAAAAAGGGACAAGTCATTGCACTAGCTCAATTAACCAGTTTCTAAGACATTAATATGTACATATATTAGGGGACTTTGAAGAGCTTAAATTTGAGGATGTGACCCCTTAAACAACAGAAGGATCTTGACGAGCTGTTTAATGAGTTCAGCGACAAATTCAGTATTGAATCCAATGATTATGGCCTTTATAAGGGCGAGTATTACAAAATGGATACCAGTTCCAATATACCATTCAAATCCAAACTCTACCGCTGCTCAAAAGCAGAGGACCCCATTATCACTAAAGAGCTGAAACAACTAGCTGAGACAAGAATAATCAGACCATCGAAGCATCCATGGGCCTCACCTTTGTTGCTTGCATGCAAAAAAAGGATGAAACCCATCGAGTAGTCATGGACTACTGCCTTATGAAAAAATATCTAAGAAAGACTCATATCCGCTTCTGTGCATCAATAATGCTATAAATTGCCTGAAAAACTGGTGTACTTTTTGGTGTTGGATCTGACTAGCGGCTACTAGAAGATGGAGCTTTTTCCAGAAGATCAAGAGAAGCGCACCCTGATTAGTAGCCAGGGGTTGCTTGAGCCCACGAGGATGATGCAGGGGATCTGTAACGCTCCTGCCACTTTCCAGTGTGTGATGGATCTCATATTCAGTGATCTAAAATTATCTAGAATGTTGATATATCTTGACAACATCACCAGGATCAGCCGAACTTTTTAAGAGCATATACAGCACCTCTGAGAGGTCTTTATGAAGCTGCGAGCATCCAATTTGAAGTCAAGATAAAGCAAGTTCACCTTTCTCTAGAGACAGTTAGAGTTCCTTGGTCATGGGATTAGCCCTACAGAATCAAGTCCCAATATGGAAAGGTGAACGCCATCATGGCTATGGAGCCACCAAGGAGCATGAGGGATATCTAAGTGTCCCTCTGAATGTTGGAGAAATTAATGGCAGTTCATATACATTTCATGGACTTGGCGGCGCCCCTCACATACCTGCTCACCAAGGAAATAAAATTTAAGCAGGGCCTGGAATAGAAGAGTGACTCTGTAGAGTTAAATTCAATTTTGGTAGAGGCGCCAATGTTGCCATTCTTTGGTTTTAACAAAACCTTCTAACTCTATACTGATGCCAGTGACAGAGGACTTGTAACAATCCTGTCACAATTAAGCAAAGACGGGGTGGATCACCTGATTAAATGCTATTACAAGGTGTTCAGAAAAGTAGAGAACTACACAGTCATCAAGAATCAGTGCCTGGTGGTGATCAGAGCAGTAAACACTTCAGCCCTTACTTATACAGCTACATCTTAAGGTCATAATGAACACACATCACTACAATGGTTGTGGAACATGGAGTATCCTGACGGATGCCTTGCCCACTGGGATGTACACCTTAAAGGCTATGATTTCATGATCATACATTGATGAGAAGACAAACACTTAAAGGTGGATGACATATTGTGGTTGTTGAAATTTGAGATGACAAGATAGCCAAAATCCCTGCTCCCAAATCGAGCCTTGACAGTTCAACTCTCAAAATAGTGCAAACAGAACCCTTACCTAAAGGCACTAAAACTGGATTTGATCAGGAAGCATCACGCATATGAGAATTGATGGAATCATCTTCAGGAATCCCATCCCGGCTTCCCAAATCATGAGAATCGCTGCCCCACCGCTGTGGTCATGAGGATGACGCAGTACAATGAGGGCTCCGTTCAGGCATTCAATCTATAAGGTAGTAAAGGATCCTGATCTCATGGGGCCACAAAGGTCCCTGAAGCACCATGTCCCCATGTGCCCTATAGATATCAGCGCTTTCTAACACAAATAAATAGTTTATATTCCCTACATCTTTTTGTTTTTTTGACCTCTTCAATAATTTTCAGCTTTGAGCCCATTTTGGATTTTGGTGAAAGTCAAAAGAACTGTTACGCTGAGAGAAGAGGTGCTCAATACAGGGTGCTCTGAGCTGTCCTAAGTAAAAACGTCTTTCACAAAAAAATGGAAAATAATTTCATTCACAAAGATCAATCTGCTGATCAGTCAAGAAGTGTTGCTCAATGGATAAGTACCTCACAGTATGAAGTGCCACCCATGCAGCCTGAGAGGTTAGAATTTTGGGCCACGTGCAAGTTCTCCATACCCTCCTTTGAAGGTCTCAGTATCAACTTCAGTACAAGAACCTTAATGACATTGTTCAACAATTAATAAATGGCATATACTCCGTGGGTGCCCATCTAGCTGCTCCCACGCCTCCTCTATGCCTTCTAAATTGTGGGATCTTTATACCTCAGCCCAGCTTACAGCGGGAAATATAACCCTGGGGACTGAACGCTACCTTTGAAACTTCGTTCACCCAGATATTCACCTCCACCTCCAGCTAGTCAGGTTGCACCATCATGAAGTCTCCCAATAGGTGGGGATTACCCAAACCTTACACACTTATGTCATCATCTTTTATGACGCGGCCTCCTCCTTCATCCATGGCAACTGTAAGGCCCTTATTAATAAAGACGATTAATCAATGAAGTCCAAGGCCAAATTGTGGTGTTGTAAGTGGGATCTCAGGCTGCCTTGAGGACCATCTGCGTCAGGATATCCAAATCCTTAAGGCTTCTTGGAACCACTGCCTCCACCAAGTTAGAAATCTGGTATGGACCCTGCAGCAACACTATTGGGAGATGGCCTCTCATGACTACACCACCAGAAGTGAAGGACCTGAAGGGTCTGGGGCCCAAAGGCCCAAAGGTCTTGAAGGTCTCCATGGACCTTGAAGGCCCTCATGCCCCGCAGTACCTACCTTCAGAGACCCTGATGAACCTTAATGAAATGATGTATTAAAAGCTCTGGCTGCCTTACATGGTAAATTCAGAATGTAGCTCAGGGATGCAAACTCTGAGCAGGCAGAGTCACCCTTGACCCTAGGGTCTCCATTGAGGCATTGTCAGACTAAAATGGACAACTTTTAGCGTCTTCACCAAGATTATTAATAGCTGCATCTCTCAGCTCAAACAAATTTGTTGAGGGTTTAAGACTCATTTGACCACACTTGGGAGTCAGATTCTCCTTCAGGGCGCTAACATTCAATTCCTAAAAAAACAGGTTGCGCATAAGGCTTCCGTTTTATCCCTCAACCAAAACTGGTATGACATCTAAGAGGACCTCAAGGTTTAAGACAATCGTTGGGCCAGCAGGTCCCCCTCATCTATGCAGAGACTAAGATCTTCGAGCCTGCACCCATTCCTGGCTTTAACACCCTCTCCACTCCTCTTGTAACTAACTTTGAACCTAGTTTTAAGGGGAGGCTCACCCCCGTCCAGGGAAGCATCACCTCTTTCCTATATGCCTATGAGAGTTCAATGGAAGAGGCCACTAACTGGCAGAAAATGAGGCGTATTCACTCCTACCTTAACAGCACTTCTTGGGAGATCAAAACGTCTCACTTGAAAGAATGCATCACTTGGGAACAGGATCATACAACCTTAAATTAAGAATTTGGCAGCAATAAAACCCTGGACTATCAAAAATAAGCCTTTGTGGGTGTTCATCTGAACAAAGGATAGACCCCAAGGATTTCGCCAGCCACTTCTACGCCTAAGCTCAGCCCTTGGTTAACACCAATCATACTACCTTGGATGACGCCATTACCTCTGTCATCTCCACGGTGGATTCCTATCCAGAAGTTCAAATGCATTTCATCGGCCAAAATAATGGTTTTACATGCATTCAAAAAATCAAGGAGTCAATCAATGAGATCCAGAATTGATTCTAGACTCTAAGGCTAATCCTTCAGGTTGCTTCAGCCGTCCTCAAGTCCATATGGTTGAAATCCAAAAAAACATTAACCCTGATGCACCTACTATAATGATTTCCAGAACAGCGCTAAGACATTCTGGAAATGACTTGCCAAGGAGGCGGGAAAAGGGCCGTCAGCATGAAGGACGAGAAACTCCATGCTGACATCCCTACCACGCCTTAAGGATCATCTGCAACCTCTAATGAGCCTGGTTCTATAATACATGAATAAATTTCAGTACCTGTTGATAAAAAAGAGCTTGATACTGCTTAATCTTCTTCCAATGACTCTCCCATTTTTCTCATGCTACGTCTCCAGTTCATAAGTCTGGTTACCCGCAATGCCATTTGAGTTTGAAAGATTTTTGTTATTTCCATAATTGACAATGGACCCCCATAAACGTTATATTGTCCAAGTTAATGAAGCATATCAAGATCGCTCCGGGCTTACCACACTATATGGAGACAGCACAATTGGCCCACCGTCTACCTGATCTATAGGGGCTATTCTTCCCTAAAAATCTGATTTGGTAAGCTCGCTGTTAATATCCCCACCGTTGCACTGGAAAAACCAAATATGACCTAATTCTTGGAACTCAGTTTCATGAGAATAATCAGCAGTAGTACATTACTAATGGCTCTTTATCTCAGTTGAGGTATTGGATCCCCCTAATCTTCAAAATTTCCTGTGACTCTAAGACGGAGGTCAAGGACTGAGCTTGCCTACTAGAGAGTGATGGCGAATTGATCAGCTCAAATATCACATAATGGGCTCTCAGGTTTGGCTGCCTCATCCGCTGTTGATGAACATGAAGGCATGTCAATTTACTTACCTAGAACGACCACTATACTTTATGAAGTCTCAAATTATCGCTGACACCTGAGTCCATATAAAGGTCCCCTCCGGATACCTGCTAAAGATCCAAGGCCTAGACAACCCGTCTTCCAAGGAGGTGCTCAGCTGCCCAGGAATTCTAGACCCAGCTTATACCGGATCCATATCAGTGCTATTGGCTAGCCTTAACAACAGACCCAAGGTAGTAGGCCCAAACAGTCCCGCTGCATATGTCCGCCTCTTATCAGTGGAATTTATCAACGATGTCCATAGTTTTGGAAGCCTAATAGACTTTGGGTTGGAGATGCCCCCTTAAGTGACATTGGTTGACATAAACATCAGAAAAGATCTCACTGAAGACCAACAGCGGGAAGTTCATTATTTTTGAAGGAGTATTCAGATATATTGCAGCCTCAAACTACGACTTTGGACGAATGAATGGGGTCCTCCATCATGTATAGATGGTGGATGCTCCCTCTTTCAGTCCCACCTTACTAAAAAAGTAAAGTTGAAGAAGACCAGTTGGCGGTGGATCTTAGACAAATGCTCTAAGCCAATGTTTTAGTTTCATTCGCAGCCCTTGGGCCTCCCCTCCTGATGGTTTGAAAGAAGGATGGCAGCCAACAGGTGGTAATTGGCTATTGACTGCTCAACTCCATCACAAAAAAGGATAGTTATCCATTGCCCTAAATTGAAGGCTCACTTAGAATGCTTGCCAGATTGCAGTACTTTTCCACCATGGACCTTGCCAGTGGATATTGGCAAGAGGAGCTTGTCCTCAAAGACTGAGCCAATTGCACTCTCATAGCCAATGAAGGGCTTTTTGAGCCCACAAGGATGCCATAGGGCCTCTGTAATGCACCAGCTATTTCCAACCTGCCATGGACGGGATCCTTGGTGACTTAAAGCTGTTGTGTGTCCTCGTCTACCTTTGTGATATTTCTGTCTTCTCATAAATTTTTAATGGACACGTCGAGCATCTTTAAGAAGTTTTCAATTAGCTTTTGGAAGGCTTTAATAAAGCTCAAACCCTTGGAGTGCTCCTTCTTCCAATCAGAGATAGAGTTTCTGGGACACAAGGTCTCGAATGATGGCATCCAACCCATACAGGTCAAAGTTGACACCATAGTAAAATTGTCACACCCCCAGAGCCTAAGGAATATTCAGGTATTCCTTGCCATAGTGGGTTATTATTGTCAATTTATCCCTCATTTTGCTTTTCTCTCTGAGCCTATATTTTACTCCTGCAGAATAAAGTGCCTTTTGAGTGGCGGATAAACCAAGGACAGGCTTTTAATTTGTTGAGGACCGCCCTTTGCAATAAACCCATTTTAGTTCACATACGTTTTGACCAATCCTTGTTGATTTCAACGGATGTGAGCAATGTTGCTTTCTGGGCCATCCTAGTCCAGCATGACGAAAATCAATTCAACCACCCAGTGGCCTATTTTAGCAAGACTCTGAGTAAGGACAAATCGACTAAATAGTGTTACCAATTGGGAATTCCTGGCTGTCTTAATAGCCTTCAACCATTTTCAGCCCTATATTTATGGCACTCACTTTACCATCATCACCATTATTTCCGCTCTGGTGGCTCCAGCAGATGAAGAACCCAGATGGCCGTTTAGCCATATAGTCCCTAAGACTGCAGAGCTGATATTTTTCTATTGTTTATTGTGTGGGCACAATCCACCAAACCTCCAATGGCCTCTCCTTGATGCCAGTGCTGGCTACCTTGACCCCTGTGGAAGAACACCTGTAGGATCTGATTGGTAAAACAAACGTTGGGAGTTGGAAACGCCTGAGATCCAAGTTGAGCTCCAAAAGATGACCCAGGACACTCAGATTAAAGATGGGCTGCTATACAAGAGGATCAATAAGAAATGTCTCCCTTAGCTTTTATTTCTCATAACAATCACTTTAGTTACTACAATTTGATTCAAACAGCAAATTTGGATAATCACACACTGGAAAGATGGGCGACTATAATAACAAAAATACAAAATGGGCGAGCGTCACAGCAAGTGGTGTGCTTAACGGTGCAACTAAGGGCAAGAAACGCCCTGGAGGGGGACCAGGAACCCAATCTGCAAAGAAATCGCAAACTCAGACACCATCTGGGTTTATGGTGTTTACTGTAAAGCACGCGCAATACATGTACATTCAATTCAACCATCTTTGTCTAAGGTGGAACACGGGATCAGACTCTTCCTTGGGGATGAGTCACCAACCCTGTGGGAGAAAACATTGAGGCACAGACCTCACTTTTCCCTCACGCGGTGTACGTAGCCACCAACAACATGGGATGTGGCTGGATTGATATTGGTTTTGAAACAGCCATTGAAGCCAATGCCGCAGCAAAAATCTGCGTGAAAATTGCCCTCCCTGAGGGCAAAAATTGTGTGTGCGCACCGCGCGCACCAGATGGAACAAAGCAAAAAACTTTATTCATATCCTTTGACTTGCTCCCCACCAACCTTCCTCATAAGGTAATTGAGGAGGAGCTGCGCAAAGGTCTTGTGGCCTACGGAGAAATCCAACAACTTGAATTACAGCAATTTTGCTTAATGCCCGACCTGTGCACGGGAAAAGCTATCGCTGTAATCAACCCCTTCCCAGAAGTGGAAGAGGATTTATCCAGAATTCCCCGCGCAGCAGAATTTCACTTTGCAGATGAGGGCCAGTCAGCTGCATTCCGAATTACACTGGAACGCGCACCACCTATTTGCAACCACTGTGGCTCACTGGGCCACAAGGAACATGCATGCCCTGTAAAAGAGGGCTTAATGGAAAATGATTTTTGTGAAGAAGCTATGGACGAAGATAATGAAAACTTCGCCAAAATGACTGATGGCCACCACCCATTCCGCTGGGGTGAAGATGGACTATACTCCATCGTGGACCCAGTTACAAGTAAACAGCGTAAAGCAGCACAAAAAGCCCTCAAGAGAGCAGCGGCTGAAGCGGCGTCACACGCGGAATCCGCCATTAACCACGGACAAAATCAGGAGGATAATTCAGATATTCACCGAACCAACCAATCAGAACAATATGCCCAGGTCGAAAATTTTCACAGTAACCAGACTGAGCCACAAAGCGTCATCAGTCATGCACATACTGAGGAACAATGCAACCGCAATTTGGGTGAAAATGCGGTGCACAATGCAACAAATTTGAACCTCAAAAATATAAAATCCAATCAACAACCCGCATCAAATCAACATGAGACCTGTGCAGGAAAAGTTGATGCAAATGCAAAAAACCACAATTTCCTTGAATCATTGGGTCAGATCAAGGGAACCAACAATGGCAGTGAAAGAGTTGGAGTACAGACGTGGAGCATGGCCAAAATGAGCCGCGGTGGGATAGGACCAGAGGGTCCTTCCAACCGCTCCTGAGGCGCCATGGGCACCTCAGTGTCAATAGGGACATTAAATATCGTGGGAGCCAGGGCTCATACGTCCCAAGCCAAAAAGCTGGCATTCCTGTGAAAACCTCTTGTAGACATCTTGGCCATCCAAGAAACCCACTGCCTACAAGGGGAAGAAGAATCCTGGTCAACCAGGGTCGCACCATCACAATCAGTATGGACATCTCACTGTGGGGTGATAGTCCAAAACAACAAAAAATTTAAAATTACAAATTCATCATCACACTTGCACGGTCAAGTCCTGGTAGCAACAATCACATGCCAAGATGAAATAATTTCGTTAGCATGTATCAACGCACTGTGCACTGCAACTGAGAGAAAAAAAAATTTTGAAAAAATTTCTACCCTCACTCTCCCACCAGATATCATCATGATAGATGATTTCAACTGCTGGGATAACCCCAATACAGATCGATGGCCTAATCCCAGGGGATACCCATCTGGACACATTGAATATCGCACAATGAAGGCATCTCTTGGCTTACAGGATGCTCTTCCTCCCAATTCACCAATCCTTCCCCATATGACAAGACCCAACATACGTGAGGGACTGCTCATATCAATGAGTCATATTGACCACATCCTCATCCCACAATCCCACCACTCAAGAATTTCTAAATTTACAACAAAAAAGATCATTTTTCTGATCACCGATTAGTTACAGTGCAGTTAGCGCCAACCAAATCCCACACACAGGTGTCGCCTTGGAGAAAGCTTCACCCAGAAAATATAAGAATGCCTGAGATATCTGACTGGGTTGAAAACAAGGCTACAAACCCAGAATATACAGCCCCTTTCACTTCAGATCCTGACGGAACATGGGAAAAATTTCAAAAAAGATTTAATCAACAAAACCTGACATATTGAATCACGCAAGTACACCGCGGACACAGCCACAATCAAGCGTACCTTGGCAGAACTAGACCACCTGGAAATAAATACTCTGAGATCTGGCTATAGCCCTAATTTAGGACGCAAATGGGCAGAAATTTCAGCCCGACTTAACAATCTCATCTTTGAACACCAACACAGAATCAAAGTATTGAACAAAGGTAAGTTCATAAAGGAAGGCGAAACCTGTTCAACATACTTTTTCCGCCAAATCCACTCCTGCGGAAACCAGCCCACGTGCACACAGGTCCGCAAGACCAATGGCACTGTGGCAACTGACCCTGAGGAGGTCAAGGTGGAAGTACACCGCTATTACAATAAATTATATCACGATATGCCAACAGATCCACAAAAAATTAAAGAATTTATTCAAACTGCCAAGATATAAAGTACACCACCAAATTACAATATACTATCCCTTATCACACGGGAGGAGCTTTGGGAAACAATTCGCGGTGCACCACGTAGGAAATTCCCAGGCCTGATGGGATACCCTACGAATTTTACAAAAAATATTTTCAACAAATCACCCCCCTCCTATTGGCGTCAATGAACCAGAGTTTGTTGGAAACACGCCTATTACCAGGAGGCCATGAATCCTACGTTATAACCTTGTATAAAAAGGGTGACAAGTTGGACCTGGCCAACTGGCGCCCAATTGCACTCTCCAACACTGACACAAAAATTCTAACAAAAATTCTAGCAGCTAGATTAGGCGTAATTGCATCTGACGTCCTATCACCCAACCAGTTTGGGTTTATACCAGGGCGTTCAATATAGAACAACATTCACCCTGTTGCAACTATTTGCCAATCCAAAGCAACTGGTGCCCTGGTCTTCTTGGATCAGGAAAAGGCGTATGACCGTGTTAGCTGGCCATACCTAAAAGAATGTCTACATGCCTTCAAACTCCCACCAAGATTCATAAAATGGGCGATGCTCCTAACAGAATCTGCAACCATGGCTGTATGCGGCCCTGGATTCCTAACAAACAAGATTAAACCACACAGAGGGATCAAACAAGGGGATCCCCTCAGCCCACTGCTATAAAAATTCAGCTTTGACCCACTCCTCCAAGTAATTGACTCACGTCTCATGGGGATAACCGCACAAGGACAACCAACAGTCAAGATACTGGCCTTTGCAGATGACTGCGTAGCAGCTATAGCAAACAATGAAGATGCCTGACAGCTGGAACACACTCTAGAGGAATACTCCAAGGTGAGCAATGCATCGCTCAACAAAAGGAAGACAGAAATGATCCTCTTAGGCAAATACACAAACAATTGGGCCACAACATCAGAACCTCACACCAACACTCGAAGAAAAAACCCAATTATATTACCATTTGCAACACCTCTCACCACCACTCCTGTCTAACACCTTGGAATCTGGCTAGAATCAGGAGGATATGCTAATGAGACAATGGAAAGTAACCTGTTACAACGGGTATCCAAACGCGTCGCCTCCCTCAAGGGAAGAACCCCAGGACCATCAGGACGAGTTACAGTTGCTAACTCGCTCATCCTCCCAATACTGTGGTACCAGGCCCATGCGATAGCCACCTCACCTACCTTTATAACCTCAATTCGCGCGCTTATCCAGGGCTGGCTGTGGCCTGGCTCTCACCCTCCTATACGGATGGAAACTCTATTTGGCCACTCTCAAGCGGAGGCATGGGACTAATAGATTTTGTGAGCCATGCCAATCACATCATAGGTACCTGGATAAAGGAAATCCTTGCTCCAGACCTCCCGCAACAACATTGGTCCAGAGCAGCAAGGACTAACTTTGCACAGGCGCTCAAATTAACCAACCCACATAGTCCACCCAGACTACTTTCATACCTTGCCAAGCACCCTACTGCAACGGGTCCACATGGTACCTCCCCTCATTTCAAACATATCCTCCGAACTATCCGCCATATGGGATGGACCATAGAGAACATGGGTACTATACAGGGAAGGGGACGACCCAGCCCCAATTCAAATTAAGAAACCCAGAAAACCACCCCCAGAGGGATATGCTCGCAACAACCCCAAGCATAGCTAGGATAGAATACCTAGATATGCTGGACATTCCCTATGATTTAACCACACAGAAAGCAATGTGGAAAATGACACACCACCCACTCCTACAACCAAGGATAAGAGCAAACGCCTGGCGCTGTTTGAGAAGGACCTATAGGATGGCAAACCGCTCCAACTCCCTCCACAAAACATGTGCAGTATGTGGAGGGGAGGGATCCTTACATCACCGCCTAGAAACATGCCCCCCAACCAAAGCTATATGGCAGGAAGTCGCACGCCTGCTCAAGATTCAAAACGAACAGTAATTCTCGATATCAAAGAGTATCTTCGCGCTCCAGATCGAGTCACCAATCCCATCTACACTCCGCTCCCTAATAATACCCATTGCAATGTGGACAATACACACAATTGCATTAGATGCGTTCAAGGGCACGGTCCCAACCATTCATGGGATTATTAACAGATTACATGTCCACTTACTAGAGCACTTCCAAGCCTGGCTCTATGGATATATGAGACCAAGACAAAAAGCGCTCATAGAATCATGGTTCCCACTCTGGTTCCTCCACACAGACCCTTTCCTTCACACCTGCTCCATAGAAGGGGAAACCCCTCGGAGTAGTGCACCAACCCCCCATACCTGGCAGTCCCGCTGGCAACAGGGGTAACTTGAGTACCCTGGGGTGCCCAATTTTTATATTTCTTATTTATTCTCTTAGTTTCACATATATTCGGTAATGTCTGTCCCCCGGTCAGCTTACCTCAGTTAAATAAAAAGAAATGTCTCCCTTATGTCTATCTATCCTCTTAAATCAATGTTATCATAGAGGGCAATTTGACTGTGGGACATGAGGAAGTTAAGAAGACTCACGAATGGTTGAAGTCATGATAATACTGTACCTGAATGGTGGAGAACATCCAAGTGGTCCTAAAGCCTGTATGACTTGCTGATATTAAGACTAAGCCAGTTCTTAATATCAACACTTAGTCGTCACCCTGATGGAACATTCAATGTCATTAGCATTGATGCGATATGCTCTCTTCCCACTGGATTGCATGGCCATAAATTATCCTCCTAGCTGTGGGTCATCTGACTAAATGGGATAAGCGATTTCAGTACCCATTGCTACTGAAAAAGCCACAGCTCTCTTCCTTATTTGACCCATCTTCACCCAGCATGGATGCCCACAAATTTTACTTTTGAGCAACAAGTTCAATTTAACCTTACAGGTATAACAAGAACTTACCTCGCTTTTTGGTACTAACCAAAGTTTCGCCGCCTTTATAACCCATCCACTAACAAGGCAGTGGAACACGCTAACGGAACCATTGTCTCTATTCTATTGAAGATGGCCGCCTCCTATCCTGCTTGCTGTAATCATTATTTACACAGAGCTTTGCTTGCCTACAGAATAAGCTACCACCAAGTCATTAAAGTGTCCCCTTCTAAGCTCTATATTACGTGCTCCCCAGCTTCCAAGTAGCATTCAGCCTTTTCTCAAAATCTCCATTCCTGAGAACTCTGATCTAACTATGAGGGCCTTAGCTGATGAATTTATCCATCTATAAGCCCTAGCCATGCAAGGCATCATCATCACCACCGGAAGGGAGACATCCCATTTTAATGTCAGATGACCCTTCTTACCCATTTTTCAATTAGGTGACCTCATTTTCTTCTATCACTATTAACCTAGAGGTTGACAGAATAAGCTTGAAATTCTTTGGTCCAGACCATATAAAGTCACTCACAAGGTAAACTCCAAGTACTCCATTGCTGACGTCAATCAGAAACTGTGGTGAATCAAGTGCATGTCTGGTTCCTTCAGCTCTATACTCCCCTCAGACAGGATCTTGAGGGAGTGGCATTGTTAGAATTCAAGATGACGAGAAAGTCAAAATCCCTGCTCCCAAATCAAGCCTCAACAGATTGTCTCTTAAACCAGCGCAAACAAAACCTTATCCTGAGGGCACCAAAACTAGATTTGATCAGGATGCATCAATCATATGATAATCGATGGAACCACCTTCATTAATCTCATCTACACTTCTTGAATCATGAGAGGCGCTGCCCCCACTGCTGCGGTTATGAGGACAACTCAGTACAATGAGAGTTCCGTCCAGGCAGTCAATCCAGAAGGCAGTAAAAGATCCTGATCTCACAGGGCCACGAAGTTCCTTGAGTCACCATGCCCCCACGCACCCTAAAAATATTGACGCTTTCTGACACAATAAAGTAGTCTATATTCCCTCCATCTTTTCGTTTTTTGACCTTTCTGCTAATTTTTAGCTTCAAGCCCATTTTTGAACTTCAACAGTCAAGAAAACTATTATACTGAAGTAGCTTATCAGTGTTTCACTTACAAGAGCCAGAGAGCAATCTTTTACAACTTAACTGGATTACCAGAAGTGTCCTGATAGGATGAAACAGATGAAGTTAAGAGCGTCCTGAGGAGATGTTCCAAAGACACCCAGAATGTCAACAAGAACTAAAAAAGAAGATTTAGAATAGATTATACCACTATATTCAGCCTATTGACTGAATGGAGTTAAAGATGGCAGCCCATAAGCATATGGGCCACAAAAGATTTGAGAAAACGCTGGCATATCTTAAAGAAAGATTCTATTGGGAGTTTTTATATGACGAAGTGCAACAATCTCTAGAGCTGTGCATATCCTGTGCAAGTTTTCACCTGCTAGAGAAGCAATTTAAGTTTACTCCAATCCTCCCTACAGCGTCCTTCATCAATGTATAAATTGACGTGGTGGGACCTCTACCAACTTCCTTCAGCGGATCAAAGTTCATCTTAGTGTAATTGACAACTTCACCAAGTGGTTCGAGGCTTTTGTGGTCAAGACATATACCATGAGCTCCACCGCTTGCTTCCTTTACAATCAAGTCATCACAAGGTACGGTTGCCCTTAAGTTTTATTCTAAGACAATGGGAAGTATTTCATCTCAGGAATAGTGAGAAAGTTACTGGACCTAGTTGAAGTGAGACAGATTTCCTACTCTCAACACCTCATCTTTATAAATGGAAGTGCCGAGTAAGTCAATGGAACCTTGGGATGGATTTTAAAGAAAATGGCCCTCAACTACAAATTGAAAAGGGATAAGTTGCTGCTCTCATTGTTGTTGATTTTAAAGTTGGGACACCACTGAGTGATTGTGATGCCCCCTATTAGCCCTGTATGGGCGAGAGGCAGCTCTACCAAACCTACTAGCACTGATCATCGCAGTGGACCAGAATAACCTTCCGCCAGGAAGCTATCATCATGAGTTAGCTGATCAACTTACCAAAAGAATTTATAAGAGTCAAAGAATATCGAGGTAACTATCCTTTAAAGTCAACAGGAGAGTCAAAGATAAACTAAGCTACCAAATTTTAGCCTGGAGGACAAGGTTTTGTTCTATCATTTCTGGGGACACAACCAGAGAAGTTGCAGGCCATCTGGACTGGGCCTGCTACTATTTTGACTAAGAGAGGAGTCAAATACCTTATCTGTGATGATAATACTAACATTATACTTAATAGATTACATACACAGCCCTTGAGGTCATTCCCCATTCTTATATTGGGAGGTAAAGTGACACATATGAGGCTGAAAATAAATCAGCGGGTCATTCCTCAACAAGCAGAATGAGAAGAGTCTACCCCCAAACTGGTGGAGGTGGAGGAAACCTACCTGCCATTTATGGAGATGGATGAGTCCCTTT
Organism: Massospora cicadina; assembly: GCA_022478985.1. Lineage (NCBI taxonomy): Eukaryota > Fungi > Entomophthoromycota > Entomophthoromycetes > Entomophthorales > Entomophthoraceae > Massospora > Massospora cicadina. The sequence goes on from JAKSZP010013717.1 coordinate 42,247, forward strand.
TATAGATTCTGGCAAGCTATGCAAATTACCTCAAGATTAGAGTGACGTCATGCAAAGTAACTTTCGCCCTGACACATCAGCTTATTGTTTAATCAAGATGACAACATTGCCCAAGATCAATATGATATTGTCCCCCTTATATACCTTCAGGGGGCCGAAATAACTTGCAACTTGCCAATGACACATTGATGACTCAACCTTATTACCCCAACAGGAATGATTGAGGCTCAATAGTGAATGTTACCAAATCTGTAAACAGCCAATTTCAAAGTCACTCAAGAAAATCAAATGAGGTGCATCAAAGGAGAGCCATGACTAAGACATGAAGTTGATAAACATATTACTAGATTTGGTAATAAAGCAATACCTAAAGAAAATGCAACTGCCCTAAACTAGAAGCGGTGACAGAAGAAAGGCCCCTAGACATCCAGGTTCAGGGGTAATCACTGCAAAACGGAGCTCATGAATAATTAAACTTGACCAAATGGACGAAGCATAAAATATAGCAGTTAAACGCCATCTAACTAGGAGTTCCCTAAAGATCCTCCATATCAATACCCAAATTCCTAATTATTTTTCATTTATCATTCATTTTCCATCCCTATTATTTACCAGAAGTATAAAATACTTCTTTTTATTTACATTTAAAAAAATTTTCACAAAAAATCTCAGTTACATACTTTTTATTTCACTTAAAGTGGCTTAAGTAAACTGATTGCCAGTATCCAGTCTGGGATAAGCCATCGACCAGAACATAGTAACCAGTATGAGATCGGCTCTGTTTGAGAAAGTGTGCTCTATATCACTAATAACTTGAGCTGAGCTGCCAAGGGAAAGGTTGGATTGGCTCTCGTTGATTCCTGAGGCTAACGTATAAGACATGTCAAATAATATCAACCAGAGATTCGCCAAGGGTGAAGATAGTATACAAAAGAGATTGATACTACAACAGGTAGCATCAAATGATAATTTTCTCTATGAAGATGACTATGATATATATCGAAGTTTTCCTGGTGCCTAATCTGCTTGGAGTAGACCCCCTGAGCAGCGAGTCAGCCTTACATGTTAAGCAAGATGAGGTCATTGAGCTGGATGAAGGGAAAAAGAAACATACTTGAGAATATGGACTGGCAAAGCGACTCTGCTGGAAAAAAAGATCAGTTAGATCTCCCTGAGATTGGGATATAAAATTAACTCTACTAAAAATTGACAAAGAGAGTAGATTTGAGAAGACCACCTAATTGTGAAACTTTCCAGCGTAAAAGTGAACAAAAAGTGATTTCCCTGAGACTGGGAGGTAGTGCAACTATAATAATAAAGAAAGACTTATATAAACGTTAATGTTTTATTTGATTGTTATTATAAGGGACATCAAATGTCATATTGCCCTCTCATTTCATCAGCGGTACCTATATCCTGTGAAACCATTCACCAGACTGTATACTTTATAAAATGTTATATTTCAGAAATGTGATAGTGGTGTCACTACAGGGGGCCATTGTTCCATCCCAACAAGAATCTTGGTACTTAAGAGCCATTTTAGATCCATCTAGTGCTAGCAGTAATACACCCCAGTTTATCAATTCAATAAATTTATTCAAAAATAAAAATGTCTTAAATGCATTATGCCAATCCAACAAAGATTTACTATGCAAGCATAAATCCCTTGCAGAACAAATCAAAGATGTATATGCCCAACTTTGTAACCTCAGGCGACAAAATTTTATTACTGAAGGACATTCTTGACAGCACAGTTGAGAAATTACACTACTTTGAGTTCAAATTGGATGCTGAAAAATATTGGAAGGACCTCCAACATAAGATCAATGGATTAAAAAGAGATAGTAAAGAAGGACGTTGTCACTGCAATAAGAGTAAAACTGAGAAGATTGTAGAAGAGCTCCTTAAAACTGGGAAGGTGACAAGAATCAAATAGCATACGGCAAAGGCTCCAGGAATGAAGAATATGTCTTGCCAAGAGGAATTTCCCAAGTAATCTTTGTAGTGCTGGCTGAGAAAACAGCTACCGCATGAAAGACCTTGGATGAGCAGAGTTTCATCCCCCATCCTGTGTACTCTCCTCGCCTTGGATCAAACTTTACTAGACAAGAGGTTTATACTAGTTCCATATGAGACCTCATGGCCCTGAAAGAGATAAGAGCTTATGTGTATAAGATCTTCTTTTATATGAGATAAGAGTATACAAAGACTTTTCATGAATTTTGATTTACTTTAGAAGGAGCATTGGATAACCATAAGGCGAAAAGTTGATTTCCTTTATAGACATTGAAAAGATAACCAAAGTGCTCGTTATCTGAGATACAGCTTTGTGACCTACCAAGAGGTCAAAAGCACCATATTGAGGCAATTTGTGGGAGTGGAAAAGATGTATAAATAAAATCCAACTTCCAGACAATCAGTTTTTAATATAATGAAACACTGATTAGATTTACAGATTTCCTTAATCAGAAGCTCAAGTATTAATGAGAGCAGTAGTAATATCTGAGGCCAACATTAGAAATACAATGCCCTCAGTGGTAAAGCCACATCGTGATCTCCTTATTGATATGGAATTAATTTTTTAAGGAGACGTACCCCTGCTTAAAAATGTCAACTATCTATAATGACTGTCCTCTACGGTCAGACCCCTGAACTCAGTGTGAAACCACCTGCTCTCATTGAGCCACCAACTTTAAACCCTCCTCATCAAACGGCATATTATTCACCCTCCAATACTCTCATCCTTGGAGAGGAGCAATGAACAATGCACAGATGTTATATCTCCCTTCTGACTTCCACCATTGTGAACAACGGGGCCAGTTTTCCTCATACTTCACTTCTAAATGATGTGTAAATGTGGTGCTGATGAATACACACAATCAGGGAAGTGATTAGCAGAGTAGACAAGGGACACACTACTTTCGCCAATTTGGCCTCAACTGTCCCGCCTGGACACAGCTAACTTTTCCATATAGGTCCCAGAATTTCCTCTAATGAAATACTATACCAACAGACTGCCAATGATGTACATGTACTGACCTACTCTCAAGAAAAAAAGGCGGTAGTGGAATAAGACCGCCAAGAGATCAAAAGCCCTTAAGCGTATATAATCTTAAGTATAATTTTATGGCCATGCCTTGACCTTCTTCTGACGTACCTTCTCTCAAGGGAGTCAAAATTACCATACCCATTAATATGTTTGCTAAAAAATTGCTGATAGGGAATAGTATCAAATGATTTCTAGGAAAGAAAGATTCTCTAGAATAATTATATAATAAACAGTAAAAAAAATATATCTAAAAAGAACAGAAAAAAATAGAAGAATACAACTATATAGAGAAAAAAAGAAAAGAAAAAATAACTAATAATCATGGCACTAAAAAATTATAGATATAAAAATAGTACTAGCAACAATTTTAAGGAAAAATGTAAGTAAATCTGTACACTTGCATCCTGCATCATGACTATCTTTGTTGCCGTCAACACCCTCTAGCCATCTTCTGCAACAACCACCAACGGGAAGCCCGCTTTGTCCACTTCCATCCATGTTGCTTGGATCACTCAACCATTTCAGGCACCACAACATATTCTTCTATAGGGACAGAATCTGACTTAATAGAGGGAGGCATTGGTAATAACTAAGGAGATGATCTGCCCTTGGGAGGTGGAGAGCCTCTGAGGATAAATTGGCAGACAAACAAGAACTATGAGCTCAAAGGCTGGACATTAAAGTGAAGAACAGAAGGATGATTAAAGTTTAATGCGCTTTTGCACAACTAGAAGAAGGCCCTGAAACCACAGTTGCTGACTGTAACTTGATAACAAGAAATAAGCGACAAACAGAGTGTACAGATGAAGTGGACAAGAAGAAGGCAGTTGTGTCTCTGCCCAGGAAGAAAAAGATGCAACCAGCACCAGACATCATCCAGGAAGTCATCCATGATGGGTAGCCTACTGGAAGAGGTGTAGCTATGGAACAGATGGTCTGACGCAGCCATTTAACAGCTGCTTGGTAGGGATTCACTCCAGTACAGGGATCAACAGGCAAAGGGAATTAATTCATGTCACTGATAAGAGACACTAATGGAAGATGCTTCTCCATATCACCTTCACTTATGGCCTAATGCAGCAGAAATCCTGGCATGCATACAGTTGAGTTAATTTTTCTGGAAATTTACACTCAGTAAGCGAAAGTGATCTGGTAAATGAGGAGTCTCTGGACAACTATAAACTAGTCATACAAGATTTAAAAGGTGTCAAACCAATATCTACTCTGATTGATGACCAGCGGCTGGTGGCAACTCTAGGCGAGCAAAGCAGTTGGCCATAAGAAGTACTGCCTCCAGAAATGGAATCCCTAATTGAGGCTCCCTACTCTTTTGTAACTGAGCATGATGTTATTGAGGAGGCTCACTAGGACAATAGACAGCAATCATACTCCAAAAGGAGCTCTTCTTGGAAAAAAGTGACTTGAGTATCCAATATGGGAGCACCGCCCACAACGGGGTAATTAGGGAGGTTGGGCAGCGGGATAGTGTTTAACTTACACATATTGACTCATGACATTGATTTAATTTATAAGATTTGGGTGGGGCAGCAAATGCATCATCGTGGGCCCATAAATTTTGCTTGGAATTAACTGGTAAGAAAAAAGTGGTGCCATAAGCATACTAATGCTCACTCAAGGGTGGAGGAAAAAGTTGAAAATTTGATTTGATTGAGAATAGGCTTATAGAATTGCTATATATGAATCAGGTACCAAATTGACAACTAATAAGTTATTATACTCAAGATAGGTGGCTTATTTCTGCTTCTATTAAATCAGTAGAGAATATGAATAAACATCTTATGACTTCAACAGAAAACTCACTATCAAAATAGATATTAAGTATAATTGGCTATTTTGAGAAGTATAGACTTTAAAACATGACCAAAAAAGCAAACAAAATCCTCAGGAACCCAGGTGTAAACAGACTAGTTGCTGTAGTAATCATTACATGAACTGCAATGACAAAGCCATGAAAAAAGGGGAAAAAGCGATATACTATAGAAGATGAACTAACGGTGTGACTCTGCTGGAAGAAAAAAGATTAATGAGAACACTCTGAGACTGGGAGTTAGTGCAACTCTACTGAGGAGTAATAAAGAGAGTAGATAGAGAAGACTAGCTGGTAGTGAAACTCTACTGGCGTACGTGATAAAAAAGTGAATCCCCTGAGACTAAAAGGTATTGCAACTCACCTAATGATGAAGAAAGTTTAATAGTTTTATTGTTTTACTTGTAATATATTGTATTGAGGGAAAGCAATCAACATATTGCCTTTCCGTTGTATTAGTGGTAACTAGATCATGTGCAACCTTCCGCTGGACTGTATAAGTATATAAACTGTTATCTTCTAGAAAATAATACGCCATAAATGGGTATCTTGAAGGACAAGTAATTTGGTTACAGATTTATACTTACCTGTTGACGATGCCACCAGACAATGCCCTTGATATTTAGGAAAAGCAAATCTGGCACCATGGTAAACCAATCATAAAAGCAGTACTTGTGAACATGAAAGGATATATTATGCCTTACATCGATGAATCCCCCCCTCGGGTTGGGACCATTAAGCACTAAAAAAAGGATATATTATGCCTTACTATATAACAAGCCATTGTGGCAGAGTAAGAGCCCAATAATGGTGATCCCATTTTAAGGTCAAGATTAAGATCTTGAGCTACTTTTAAACTCATGTAGTATCTCGCTGCTCCATTATCCAAGAGAATCAATGGAAACCTTATGGGACCCAATTGAATTTCAATATGCAACATAAAATAGGCGCGATTTTATTTATTTTAAACAGCACTGGACATGACTGTCTGAGATGTGGTAATCACAGGGATATAAACTGGACTATAAGCTGGAAGGGGAACAGGATACTTGTCAGGATGTATTTCTTCAACTTCAATTTGTTGCAAGTATACAATACAGGCACCAGCGGGTCCAAGGGACCTGTTTCTCCTTGTGTTCATACTCATTTTAATGACCCTGGTTACCTAAGCTTTGGAAAACTGTAAGAAGGGAGGTAAGTTCAACATTAGGAATTGTCAAGACACTCACACCACTGATTAGGTCAAAAGTTGCACCCTGATGGAAAGAAAATGAGCTGGGAAAAATTCTGGAAGAGATCCTACCAATGCGACTACATGGGAGAAGAACTTCAGCACTTCTACTACCCCTACTTGAGCACTTCAGAGTGTGGCTTTTAGACGTGGCCATTGAAGCAACCTGTCCCAAGGAGGTTGGATGAGGTTCCCAAGAGGTATGTTTTTGGAGACGGATCCAGAGTGGCCTGATATAATTCAATCAGAACCTCCAAAGAAAGTCCCAAGCCAGGAGCCTGATCCAGAAAGGACTCAATGAAGGAGGGAAGATTTAAGGATTCGCGCCAAAAGTGATAATACAAAAAATGTGAGCCAATCTTGATACCAGGGCTTAAAACCCCAAGGACAAAGTGTTCAATGGCGTGGAAGCTCCATCCTGGTTGACTGAACTCAGGATTCCCCATACTCAGCAGTGTGCATCCCCTTCACCACATTTAGGAGAGAGGTATCTCATTGGGCATCCATAAAGATAGATGAAGTTTCAGTTTTTGCTGATAAGTGAAACTACAACTCCGCCAATGCGTTAAGGCTTAATATTCCACCTCTAAGGAAGGTAGGATAATCTTATCTCCACTAAGTGGGGTAATCTAGAGTCAAATCATGGGAAAGGAATGTTGAGTCAGAAAAAAATCCACCACAAGTGATGAAAGCATCAAACAAATGTGCATATTGAACACACAGAAAACATCTGACTGAGCACTGATTGGAGGCTAGTATGGTATATTAAAACCATCACATCATCTACTTTATAAAAGATTAAGACAGCTGTGATTAATGGTTGGCCAATTATAACATGGAAACAGCTAATAGAACTAAGACTAGCCTGCCAGTCTGGATGCGTAGACGTCCAAAATACAAGTGTTATAGCCAGCCATAGTACTTTATATTTCAAAAGAGGAAGAACTTGGGCTGACAATTTATCGCAAGATTTAATAATACCCCATGAGGAACCAAGCGGTAGTGATGGCCATGGCAGAATATCCAAGAAAGGCAGCATTCTCAGGCATAGATTGCACCAAGGGAGAATCTCCAGCAGCTGGTGGAGGGAATCTCATGGGATGACCTTGAAACTTAACAACTCTGTTGGGAGTACCTCAAAGAGAAAGTATAGGTTGCAATGATCTAAAGCATCTAAAATAGATGACAAGACAAATGGGACTTATACGTTACACCATTCAAGAAAAGAGGGCTGTTAAAATTTTAGGGGCTTTTGTTGATTGTTCAAGACTGATAACTCCTAATTTTTATCTGCACAGGTTTGATTTATGCACAAATCGCGTTGTCTGATAATAGATTATAGTCAATTAATAAAAGTATGAAGACTAAAATCTGTAGTTGAATAGATAACCAGTTTTGGTCCAATGCTCAACCTGTATATCTCCTCGAAATATTCTTGATGTTTTCAGTAGGGATTTATACCCTTATCTGCCTAAATTGATCCATGCTCAGATCCCTAAGTTTACATCTTTCCTCTGGCCTTGCGAAGTCTACAGCAATTCCCATCTAAGCTCAGCTTCTCTTCTAAGGATACTAGATCCTTACTCTATATCCTACTAATGAGTCCCCAATTAAAGCAACCATGCAATAAGTTTCTAAAGATGAATATACCTAAGAGCAATACTGAAATCTGCTAAATTAGACCTTTATCAAAGTAAATTATCAGGGGAATTTATAGATTGAATTTGGCACCCTCCCCTTAGTTGGCGCCTCAGCCATGAAATGGCAGCCATTGACATTGAAATTCCCTTTGTCAACTCACCAGCAATGGTCTTTTCCATCTGGTTAAGATTCCTTTGTTGGACATTTTTAATACCTAAAACAGTAAGAGTCAGAAAACGTGTCCCTAACTTTTTTCACTTGATCCCAGCAAACCAACAATATTTGGCAAGAGAGCTGCTTAGGTAATAGGACTTGTTACCCAAAATGGCAAGTCACAAACCAACTTATTGATTCTCTAGTTGCAGGTGGCAACGTTCACCTCGCAACTTGCTCCTTAAATTCCCAATTGGTTGGTGATAAACCCCAACTAATCCTAATTAGTACCCCTGATATTTAATAATTGAGCAATTATAAGATGCCCCCATTTCGTTGCAACTCTGCCCAACGATATTAAGCGTTAACCTAGATCAACCCCTGATGGATCTGAACCATGAAAATTATTTAAAATCCTCAAAACATTACTAACCCAAAATTGAGGTCAACCTATATCCAATTCACTCACTATAAGGAATTACCCCCTAGCGATACATGGTAATCTAGATGGCTGGAAAGTTGGGCAAAAAAACTAACAAGGGCAAAAACGTAGTAACAAATGTATTATAGCCCAGTCATTAAAAAGACCGTGGAACATGTTAAATTGAAAAGTATTGCAGTTTACTTATAAAATATAGAAAGTTTGAAGTCTCTATAAGAGGTAGTCTGTTTATTTCTAATAAAGAAAAGAGAATTACTGACAGAAGAACCTGTTAAAAACTTCTGTCTTAAAAGTCATATGGGTGATGAATAAGAGGGTGTGCATTGAGGTCAAAGAATCCATCTGAGCACACTTTTGGTGGATTGACACACTAAAATTTCTGATACTAATTTGGATCCAGCCTGAAAGTTTGGATAACTATATATAATTTTAAAAACTTATTTTTACCTTAAACTCACCTTATCAGATGGCAACAATATGTTTTGTGGGCTGACAGATTGTACACATGGACAGGAAAGTTTGGGTTATCCCATTTTTAATCAAATGGTCTTAACACCAGAATATACTGGAAATGGGCTCGCTTTCTCTGATGAGAAGTAAGAGTTAGTGGGAATTCCAAGCTCAAGTTTGATCCAGACAATATGATAGCGTTCAAAATTGATCTACGCCCTTGGGTGAAACTTGAATTATGATCTAACATATTCTGGTATGGGAAGGAGCAGAGACCTACCTTCTGGCAGTGACTTCTGGCCACCACCGATTCCTGACATAGCCCCTGGATACTCTCCACCAATTCCTTGGTGGCGGGAAGAATGACCAAGGTAAAATCATTCAAGGGGCAGTCTTTAACCACCGTTCATCCACAATATGGGTCAAATAGCCCTTGTTGGTGATGGGGAAAGAAGCCTTTTTGCCCCCCTAATGGTTCTAAAGGGAACTCTTTCCTGTTTAGGCGCAGAATTTTCTCAATAGGACTTACAAACATGAGTTTTTTATAATTTTTTACTACCTTCAGCTTTAGTAAGGGACCATTAAACCCCAATTGATTTTATTAAAACGAAAGTGGATAAATTAAAGTTACCATGTTTTTTCCCAATGGTAAATACTTAAAGCATTGTAAAACAGATTGATAAATATCAGACTGCAACCTTAAAACAAAAAGAAAAAAGTAACAACACTAAATTATTGGGACACTAAATTGATTAATGCTTGCATTTGATAATTTAGCTGTGAAACATGATTTAACAGCTACTAACAACAGTTTAATCTATAGAAACTGAGTTAATTACTTCTAACGTGATATCTTAATAACTAAAGTAATAGGATATATTCATCTATACGTGATAATGAGCTTTAGGAAGATCTGCTAGGTCTAGTACATATAAAATAACTAGTTTATAGGTATAAAAATAAATTTATGATTAAGTACTTACAAAGATGATCAATTTGTTACCAACATAGTAAGGAAAAGAAACGCCAAATGATTTTTCTTAGCATAGGTTACTACTATAAGCTGTTTATCTCTCCTTAGTTAGGCACACTCTATGTGGTTAAAATTCTATGAAATGCTATACAAGAAGTCTGGTAGCAATCTTATAAAAAGTAGGAGTTTTTTTGTTAATAATCTCTAAATTATAAACTCTACTGTCTGAATATATTTCACTTCATTTTTCTTAAAAAGATTTTCACGTCATAAGATACACCTGTGTGCCTACTGGACATCTGTAAAGAGTAGCTATTATATAAATAAAAGGACGTATCATTGGTATTACCTATTTATTATTCTATTTATTTTTGTGTTTTTTGGGGTTAAAAATTTATAATTAAAACTTGTTTTCTTAAAGATAAACAGATCTATACGTTTAATTACTTTATTAAAACTTTCCTGATGTTGTAGATGAGGCTGCTACTGGTGTGCCAAGTCATTCCTTGATTAGTGGAATAATTGCACTTAATTTCCAAACTTATTGAGGTAATGGCGACCAGTCACCGCATATGGGGGTAAATGAGGCCCTTTTATAGACACAGGCGAGCTAAGAAATCAGAGTACATGGGATGACGCCATGCAAAATATTTTATTGCTCTTGTGAATCAGAAGAGTATCTAGATGAAGATGATAACACTGCCAAAATTTCTTATGAAAATCAACCCCCCTTATATAGCTTTGTGGGTCCAAATTAATTTGAATTCCACAGATGAATAAAGGATGAGCAAACCAAATTTTGACATGCGGGTGTCTGAGGTTTAAAGGTGAGTAATATAAAAATTGGACAACATCTAATTTTGGGAATCACCTGAAGCCACAATGGAGATGCATCATAGAAGTGACATTACATATTGGAAATGAAACAGAATTACTAGATTGGGTAATCAACCAATATCAAATGAGAGTACAATGAGCCAACACTCAGAAGTGGGGACTAGCACAAAGTCCTAAACATCCAGATTCAGGGGTAACACAGCAAGACAGAGCATGTGGTCACAAGAATTAGCTCAAATGGATGCAGATACAAAAGCATTAGTCTGAAGACATCTAATTAGTGGATCTTTAAAATTCTCATATCAAAACCCCAAATTTCTAAACATTTCTCAATATATCATCCATTTTATATCTTGATTTTCCCCTGAGATAGAAAATACATTACTTTCTTATCCTAAATAAATTTCTTTTCTACAAAAAATTAAGTTTATCCTTTTGTTTGCACTTTTGTTAAATAAAGTGTATTAATCACCAGTAAACAGTCTGTAATTGACCACTTTTTAAGAATACGTTCTCTGTTGAGGATACTTGGTGCTGATAACGCCAAGGAAGAGGTTAGAAAGTCTCCCGTTGAGTCCTGAGGACAACGCATGTTAAAGATGTTTAATAGTGTCAAGAAGTTCTCCATGGGCGTGGACCTTTTAACCAAGTAATTGATGCTACAAAGGATAGTATCAGGGAAGAATTTGCTTAATGAGAGCGATTGGCGTGCTAGCATAAGTTGTCTGGTGCCTAATCTACGTGGAGTAGACCCCCTGAGCAGTAAGTTGGCCTTTAAAGGTAAGCGTTCCAAGGTCGGTGCACTGACTTTGGTGCTCACTACAGGAGTTTTACCATCAGGCCTTAGCGATGATGACAATAGTTCTCCTGAGCAAGTTGATTTTGATGCGGATAAAGAGGTATATCATGGAGAAGATGGAGAAGATATCCTCTAACTTCTGGTGAGGGAGGAGTATACCATCTGTATTAGACTCTGTACCCTAGAATTTGAAGTGCATGATCTACGCACCAATCTTGAGAATGTCAAAAAGAATTCTAGAAGAGCCTGAATTGCCTCACTACCTATTGTGAGGGAACCATCACACATTGTTACATTATAAAGATGCACTTAAGAACTTTGAGGAGAGACTTGTATTCCTCAAGAAAGAGAATGACAAAACCATCACCGCTCTGAATTAAAATGCAGAGTGCTTGTAATAGCATGAAAACATGCAGTTTTCATTGGATAAAGTTATTTAATATCTGAAGGCACAGATGCATACTTTACCGGAGCCTACCTCTACTCAACCTATATCTCAAATGGAAGCATCTATGTAAAGGCTTTTAGGAATGTACCATAACAAGTCAGAACTTGTACTCAGCTGACTATGATGCATGCTGATCTTATAGAAATGGATCTCAATTTTAACCCGTACTTCAAAACCATGTATGCACATGGACAGGGGACATTATGTGGGTTTCCTCTAGTTGTATGAAAATAGCATGGATGGAACTAGCAATTACTGGAAGTCTCACCATGTACAAGGATGCATGAGCCACAAGACTCAAAAGATCATCAGCGTGAGCTTAAGACTTGGATTATCTTGGACCAATGTCAATCTATCTTACTCTCTGAGTTTGGTAGTGAACAGGATGTACAAATATGAGATAAGAGCTCCTATTGAAGAAAATGGGCAAAAATGAGTCAGTTGCTAATTACGCTTCTCACTATTACCTCAAAGCTCAGCAGTTATGGACCTCAGGAACAATGATGCTGGCTACCGTCAGAAATGTTTTACTCTGTTTGTTAGAAATGATCATAAATTGAAGATGTATATAACTCTGGAGGTCAAGAGTGCGATGTCTCTCAAAGTGCTTAAGGAAGCGCTGCTCAGAATACAAAGGTTTTACAAATCCAAATTTAAAGCAAAGTTCCTACACCACCCCTCAACGAGTCAATAAGGTCATTATGTCGCCAATGATAAGGTTGACAAGCCAAAAGAGAAAAGTAACAAACTGCCTAAACGCTTGCCACGTCAAGAATCTAAGTGTCATAAGTGCCACCAATCTGAGAACTTTTATTGTTCCTGTCCATTAATTATTTTTAAAACAAGGAAACCAACCCCTATAGAGGATACACCCAACATCATAAACTGGGTGGATCTCCACACTGAAGGGTGAGGACGACCGTGAGGAAGAATAATAAGCTTGTGCGGGTTACCTTATGTTAGGGGCACCTAGCACGGTGGCTGTAACAGCTCAATTGAGAGTTCACATTACTTATGGATCTGTATCAAATGATACCTATTTAGCCCAAGCAAACAAGCCTG
>JAKSZP010013718.1:0-54989 GCA_022478985.1 Massospora cicadina
TGGGATTTCAACGCTTCTAGTATATGATACTCACTATCCCTTATCTAGAATACTTGTGTGTATTGAGGACAAACAGGTTACAGAATGTGTCACAGGTAGGCTCTAGATCAAAATGGGAGGAAATGCAGGTTACTGACCTGATTTATAGTGGTCTTTAATGTGTTGACTTTTATGTTGGACGCCTTAGAATAGCAATTTGGGGCATCAATGGTTAGCTCAAAATCCTTTTTAAATCTGATCGCAACCACTGTATCATGATCAAAAGCTATGGTGCATGTGGGACGTTTTCTCGGCCTTTAGATATCACAAGTTGTTCGTGGAGTAGGGTCATGAGGGGGATAAGGGAAATAATAGACAGTATTGGGCTTAAAAAGTTCACCATGGTGGAGATCTTGGTCAACCATAACAAAAACCATAAAGCCTCTGGGGCAGTATCCTTGTGTAAAGCTAGTCTTAGAGCTCAAGTGTACTCCTCTTATCCTGAGGCGTGATGTTGAAGGGTATTAGGATGCGTTGAAGTAATGCCAATTTACACAATTATAATCCTTTTCCTTAAAGGAGAGCAGAGTATATTGAGTCTGTGCAAGTTGGTTGACAGAGTCACGAGAAGATCCTTTTAGTTCTTACTTAGCAATTGTCCTATTATGAATCCAAGTTGAGCGGGTGGAGTCATGGTGCTGGCCACTTTGTTATGTAAATCACTAGGAGTTTGATAAACAATTTGCCGCCAATGTTAGGAGTATAATAAGACGCCAGTTCGATAGTTCATCTCAGCCCTCTTTCTTATGGATGAGGGTCTTGATAAAACTTCTTAAGTTATAAAAGTACATCCCTAACACAGAGAGGTTATAAAAATAAGTTGGAGGAACTTCGTGATCATTAAGGGTCTAAAGGTTACACCATGAATGTGATACCGTCTTGCCAGGAGCCTTCAAGCATGTGGATTAAAGAAAAATCTCAAATATTTAATGTGATTTGAGAAGTTCATGAAGTTCATCATCCACTGTGAGGTCAGCCAACGGTACTAGGGTTATTCAATAATATTTTTAAACATTTCTGGGGCTATCCTGGAAATCTGGAACTTGTTAGGTAGTACTGATGAAATTTCTGTGGTAGGTTTTAACTTACCTGTGGTCAAGGTACTCCCCACATTCAGGGTTGCAATTTACTAACTCTTGAAAAGGTTTTCTGCTTCTCATGATGAAATAAAGCAGGGCGTTCCTACAGTTTTAGTATTTTGAAATTTAAATTTAAATCACCCGTTCATCTTAATCTTTGAGTTTTATTCAGAACGCCTCATGGACACCTTCTCACGCTTTCAACTATTATAATAAAGTCTAGAATGACTTTTTCTTCCCAGATACTAATTAAGGCTATGGCTAATCTAAATTTGATGTAGATGCAGTATCTGAGCTTTCATGAATCCATATACAGTTCTTAAGATTCCAGAGTTAGTCTCCACCCAATTATCTTGTGGTGTGAAAACATGGTGATGTAGCGGATGTCAGCGTTACAGTTCTCTAGACTGTCGCCAAAGTCCAAAGGTGACTCAAAGCTGTAAATTTGCCAGATCTGATAAGGAAACGGAAAATGAGTTGGAATCAAATATTTTATTAGGGTAAAAGGTCTCAATATTTTTAGGTTGAGTGGGACATGATGCCTCAAGGATTGTTGCAGCAAAATCCATTCAGGATCTTTTTGGTCTTCCAGATTGATTACCTCGTGGGCATCCAAAATTTATTCTGCCGCCCACCTGACCGAATTGGTGGAAACGCCACCTCACTTGACTCAGGAATTGGGAATGAGAATCCTGAAGTCATTTTCATTTAGATAGGTTTAAGAGTCAATGCATTATAGCTCAATTAGAGACTGGGAAGTTTGATTAGCATGTTATCTCAATACTGACGGTGGATACAGGAGAGCAGAAGGCTGTAAAAAGTTTTCTATATGGGAAGGGATTTAAGGATTGCCAGAGAGATCTTAGGCCAAAATAGCGCTATGGTCTAAAGGTGGTCATAAGGACCACCAGAGGGATCTATGGTTGCTGACAGTGATATGGCGCGTCATGGGAGTGGATAATCATCTAATCAGCCTGGGCCAACTAGGCCATGTCTATTCAGGACTTGGACTTGGACTTTTGTACTAGTACCATATCCATGTCAAGCAGCTGAGGCCTATGCAGAGGGGGAGAGCATCAGTTGATATCCTGTCCATAGGAAGCCTTGGGTCATGCAGTGCACTTCCAATCCTTTTTGGAGGGTGGATGATGTCATTCACGCGACTATCAATGGTATTAAAATCACCAATCAGCACAGCGTTTTGAGGGAGCAGAGACGTGCATGTTATAGTAGTAGCTGGTCCTGCTCCAGTCAGGATCCCTCGCCCAAATTTAAGATTTGGATGAGTCAGCTGAAGGTAATCTATTTCAATCTAACGAAATAGCCCAAAAATCTATTGAGGATAACTCTTGATGAAGATCACAGCATCACAACATTGGGAAGCAAGCTTAACTTATGCGGTCAACTATTACCTCCTGACGCTTCTAAAAAACATATTCAAATCCAATCCATGTGGTGAGCATATGCTTTTACCTAAAATGACTATTTTGCAACAGAACCCTGATTGGTAACAATTATAGATATTATAATGGAACGCTTGGAGATTTACTGAGAAAACCTCCATGAGCTCCCATATATTTTTTATTTATACCAATTAAATTTTACTCTAACTTTGCCATTAAACTTTTGCACTACCTTTAAAGTCAATTAGGTATGAAATAATATATCTAGGATTTACCACTCAAGGCATAGTATCCTGAGTGAAATTTTTTTATGAAAAAATAAAACTTATAATTAACACCAAGAAACTCAGTTCCCATGGCATCAAAAACTTAGGGGTACGTGGTATCAACCCCCGTGTCCCAAAAAAACTAGTTCTCCCTGCCAAGTTTACCCCAAGTTCCGGTGAAATTTTAAAATAAATTAACATTGGAAAATATCAATTTGACTTTGAAAAATGCGATTGGATTATAGAGCCGCTTGTCTTAGTGACCAGGTAATCTTTTTTTACATAGGAGATACATCAGTGACCTGTGACATTATATTTCCCCATCAATGGAGGTGATTTTCCACACTCCATCCACAGAGCAATATAACTTACACTTATCATACTTGTTGTAGCCTTCCAGCTTCTCTTATTTGTACCTTGTCCTGGTGGCCAAGCTAATATAAGACAGGCTCTTATGGTACTGGCCCTTATGATATTATTAGCCCAATTTTTTAACAATGTAGATCAGGTTGGAGCCTGAAGTACAAAACGTTATCTGCGTCACATTGTACATCCCACCTTGTACCATTTACTCCATGTATCTAGTTTCACAATCAGGAACTACTCCGCAATTTGCAGATATTGGAGACCATTTATTTGCAACTCCTCCTTTTACAAATTTACCTTCTAGTTAGCAGTGAGAGCCAAAATGCTATATTGGTAGGAAGAAGCTCACTAACGAAAAATCATGTTAAACTGACTGGATCAAGGAATCATGATTTTCTTTTAAATGGAGCTAACTAATTGTCTTTGTCAACTAGAGGTCATTAATAATAATCAGATTGGGACCATCTAGTACTAAAAAAAATAATAATCAGATTTTAGATCGTACCCTTGAGTCACAAAATGAAGTTGTTAACTTATGACCTCCGTGGACAAACGCCTCTGGTTGTTGGAAAGTTATGATCTATGAAGTATGTGATGGTCAGGATATCATCCCTCTTTGGTGCCACAAGGAGTTCTTGGTGAGCGCGGACAACCCTGCTGTGATGGAAATGATGGTGGATGGGGACCCACTGGACCCCCTGGTCATAAAAACATGATGGTGGGCAGTGACCCCTTGGACCTCCTGGACCCCGTGAACTCTTAATCCTAGTGCTGACCCAGGCATCCCTGAAAAACTCTCCAGGCGTTAATTTATAAAGTTAAAAGTCAAATTGTCCAATTAGGACGCTTCGCCCAAGGAGCCCAAATCACTAATGATGAAGTTCCTCTATTCCCTGAAATTTATCTAACTGCTCATCATGTACACCTCGAGAACTTGACAGTTCTGTCTGCTCTGGTATGTAGGTTGGAGCAGAGAGTTCTCGCCACTGAGCAAAATTAACTTGATCTATGAGATTTCACTTTTGAGTTGAAATTTTTTTCAAATAAACCAACTTTTCAACTTGAAATTGGTTCTTCATGCTGCCTATGATTGGGTATAGTTAATAAAAATTGTTAATGACCTTTAAAGTCACATGGATGCGCTTTATCCTAAAAAATTCCCAAATACCGCTTTATTGAGTGAAAGTATGTCCTGGTGTTGCTTTACACCAACCGGCCTCCACCCCCCTCAAGTGTTATATCTATATCCTTGTCACAATGCTGATATGATAGGATGATAAACCCTCAGAATTGATAGCAGAATGGATTGGTTCTGTCGAGTTTAATATGAGTAATATTTATTGAGTGCCTAAATTTAAGGCGATATTAGTTTATTGAGAAATTGCCTTGAATTAGGTGATGGTAAAATTAGCGAATTAAGAATTTATGGAGCCAATGAGATATGGCAAATTAACTTACTAAGCCATATAAGTGGTAGCATCTGAAGTTGCTACAATATAGGTGAGACAAGATGATCAAAAGAGTTGTTGTTAAGTAAGTTGAACGTAAGTGGACTAGGAAGGATCTGCGGTATTTAGAATATTAATAAAAGAGGTTGTGGAAGCAAGTGCTCCGTAATTATTTTATAAAGTTTATCCTGTTGTTTCAAGGGCCAAGATCATCATATTGTTGGTCCTGATTTCTCAGTGGGTTAAACCCTGTGCCAAATCTTCTGGCATATCTACTAAATACCGCCAATTTTATAACAGTGGTGCTCACTACAGGGGGTTTCACTAGTGGGCTGCTTAAGTATTTGGAGGTTTTTGTTATGGAATGGCTTTTGCCATTGGTTAAGACCAGCGCTCCTTTGTGAGGGCGCCAGGAGGTTTTGATCCGCTATCAAGGTGGTTCACACTGAAGGATACCATTTGGTTAAGTGGAGGGTAATGTCAAGATATTACCCAGATGGATCCATCCGATAGTATTAGAATTAGGAGTTTTGGTTAGTCAAATGTAATTTCTGGCTAATCGCCTAGTTTGAAACTATATAATGTTATAAAAAATATTAATTGTTTTAGGTTCAGTAGATTTCCAGTTTGGTGCTGACTGTAAAATGTAGATTATTGTGGCAATTTCCAGCGGACAGCTGATGTATTCATTTACAAGTACCTAACAACTATTTTTCTAACTTGAATTTGAGTCAGCAGAATTTTATCCCTGCGCCAACTGCCATAAGAACTGATTTTGGGACTTTCCAGCAGAAAGTCAAAGTATTTGGTATCAATCACTTATGAATTTGCAACTAATTTTGAGTACTGGCAACTCTTGCCAAGGATGCTCAAAGTCCTATTTATTTACAAATTTAAATATGTTCAACCAGCGAATTATGCTGAGGATGAATTGACCTAATTTTAATAATTTGGTGATCAGATGAGCAGTTTTGGAGGGAATTGCTATAGAGTATAAATGAATGAAGTTAAGATCTGATAGAGTTGTGGCATCAAGAGGCCAAGGGTGCCCCAATAAACAGGTCTCTTGCGTACAGTCAGAATAGTACTGCCAGGGAAAAGTCGGAGTGGAGTAGTGATGGGACTCTAAATTTCTTCTATATTAAGCCTAATATCCCACCTGAACCCACTTTAGAATATTCGGTGGAAGCTCCCTTGGCTGATGCGTCAGTAATATATCAGCAGCCAGTTGGAGGGGTGAATATATTGACATGAGTGCAGTCTGCGGCTATGGCAGAAAAGGGGTCCCAGTTGCATGTTGAGCTTTATGCTTGCCAGATGTTTGACCAGGCTTCACCTGAAAAGTTGGACCCATCATCTGATGCACCTTTCTTGCAAGCGGTAAGTGTCGCTCTTCCAATCAAAAGTATTATAAAACAATACCCCAGGATTGGTGAAGGGATTGTGGGTTTTCTTGGAAACAGAGACGCCATAAATGTCCATGTTATAAACAGTCAGGATGCTTCTTACTCCAAATGTACTTACTGTGATCTGTTTGTAGCTAAGACCCAAGTCCATGCCATCATAGATACCGGTGCCCCATCAATGTAGTCTCACCCAAATTTGTGCCCAGGTTGTCATTAAAACCAGACGTTGACCATTTGGTGGTATATGGAATTTCTGGAGCGGATAACACAATATCTGAAGGATAATACAGTGCACTTCAATTGCGGTTTGGTTCTATTGTTATGGTAGCTCCAGCTATAGTGTTACAAATAGCAATTATGTTCTGCTGATTGGAACCGCCTTCTTGCAACACTATGGGGCTGTATTGATATGATGGACCAGATTTTTAAAATATTGGGTCAGCTAATCCCAATTCACTTCATCTCTAGCGGAGTGCCAAATGATCTGGTGCATATGGGGAATATCAATCTGGTTTATAGTAACAGTGTAATCCCATTGCACTACCATAAGTTAAAGGGCAAAACCCAGGCCCTTCCACAACAAATTTATGAATATTAAGGGCTGCCACTCAGAGCTACTGGACCTATATCTATTCCATCCGGGCATCAAGCTATATAAACACTGAATTGGTGATAGAAGTTCTTTTTGGACTATATGGAGAAGTTATTGGGCATATCAGCAGTCGTATTTCAAGCCTCACGTGGCCACAGGTATCATATTACCTGAGCAGGGGGGAGGTCAAAGTTTTGCTTGCAAACTTTTCATGGTACCACTGCAAATCCGCCGCCACCAAATAGTGGCATATTTATTTTAATTCCCATTTAGGTGGTTAGTTTAGTTCATGTTTTTGGGTCACTGGAGGAAATTGGTCTACCTATCAAACCACAGCTCAATGTAATGGCAGTTGTATTACATGACGAAATAATGGGGCTGTTGGAACCACATATTGATATGGCAATCGCTTTATTTCAACAATATATAGAGATTTTCTGTTGATGACCAAAATTTAGGATGCGCGCTGGGGGCGGTTCATAGGCTAGACACTGGAGATCATCCTCCCATCAGGTCAAGGCCGATCCACCAATCAAGGGTGGTGGAAGGGTTAGTAAACGTGGAAATTGACAAGCTATTATTTCAAGGGATACTTGAACTGTCAAAAAGTCCAGGGGCTTTTCTGTTCTTATTGTGAAAAGAAGTATGGTACTAACCATGTAGTAATTGACTACTGGAAGCTCAACAACATCACCAAAAAAGGACTCATATCCCTTACCACGGATTGATAATGCTTTAGATTGGCTTAGAAAAGCCCTTTTCTTCTCAGCTATGAATCTGATCTTTGGTTACTGGAAAATTGAGTTGCCACCAGCGGAGTTGGAGACGTGTGCTGTAATCACATCTAAAGGTCTTTTCCAACCAACCCAGATACCACAAGGGTTGTGTAATGCCCCAGCTACATTTTAACAGGCGATGGACACTATTTTTGGAGAACTAAAGCTGTCATGCGTCCTACTATACCTTGATGTTATTAATGTTTTATCCTGTACCTTCTCTGAACACCTCGACCATTTGGGAGCAGTATTCTGCCAGCTTGCTGAGGCCAACATCAAGATCAAACCCTTAGAATTGCCATTTCTTTAAGAACCAGCTGTAATACATAGGGTCCATGGTTGATGCCATGGGGCTGATCCCTCAACCAGCTAAGGTGAAAGCTATTTGAAAAATGACTCCGCCTAATAGCAAGTGAGATATACAGGTAATTTTGGGATTTGGTTGGCTATTAACGGTGCTTCATCCCTAACTTTGGCTATATTGGGGGCCCACTAATCAAGTTATTAAGGAAAGATACCATTTTCAAATGGACGGAATGGCAGCAACGCGCTTTTGATACGCTTCAAACAGCACTGATTAGTGCACAGGTGTTACACTATCCTAATTATAAAAAAGAGTTCATCATTCAGATGGATGAATACCTTTCAGCCATGGAGGCAGCTATATCCCAAAAAGATGAAGAAGCAGAGGAGTACCCCATAGCATATTGCAGTCGTAGCTTGAACAGCCATGAGCGCAATTATACCATGACCAAATGGGAGTGCTTAGCGGTGATCTAAGCCCAAAAGTAATTCTGGGTGTATTTTCATGTGGTGAATTTAAAGTTTTAATGTATTATGCCTCGCTATGCTGGTTACAAAATCTGAAAGAACTGGAAGGGCGCCTGTCCCGATGGGCTCTTAAATTTCAGGCATACAATTTCATAATTATTCATCAACCCAGAGCAAAACACCAGAATGCCGATTGTTTGTTGAGATTGCCAACAATTGCAGTTATTACGGATGTAAGCAATATAATGTTTGACAAAATAATCTGCAGGAATTATGATGATGAACTGCCCCAAGTGATCAAAGCGTAAAATAAAATGAGAGAAAATACCTTCCAACGGAATGGGGAACTGTAAAAGCGGATTGGCAATTCTACAGTGAATTTTCTGCGATCCTCAGCCCGGCCAGGAATTATGAGTGCCCACAAGGCAGTCAGACATGGTGGGGTGCATAAGACAATTGAGCTGTTGTGCCCTCAGTACTATTGGGAAAGTATGAACTTCAATGTGCTTGAAACAATTTTTTGGTTGCCATCAGTGTCAAGCGGAGAGGCCATTCCGCCGTAAGGCTTCATCTCAGGTAGTGAAACCACATCTTGTATGGCATACTGTTTCCCTGGATGTCATTGGTACCTTGCCACAAGGAGCTAATTGGTGTAAGTACTTTCTTGTGGTTATTGACCACTTGACCTGGTGGGTCAAAGCAAGGGGTAATACGAGATTTGGAGGCAATCACAGTGGCCAAATTCGTGATAGAATTCCTTATTCAGCGACATGGATGCCCTCAGTTTATTCTCACTGATAATGGAACCAATTTCACCTCGCATATCCTCCCCAAACTTGTGAGCTTATGGGTATCCGCGGGGTTCTAATGACCCCATACCACCCTGAATTTAATGGAATGGTTGAACAAGTGAATGGGAATCTTGTGTATATCCTACAAAAATTAGTAAAGGATTGACCATCTGATTGGACCTCCCATCTTCCCACTGCCGTGTTCACCTATAACATCAGTTACCATTCTGCCATAGGGAAGAGTCACCTCAAATTACTTTGCGGCTGACACCCAGCTCTTCCGGCGTTACTTTATTCATGTGTGGAAGACACTTGTGGAGTGGATCCCCACTGCTATTTGACTAACCTTGCAAACATTCTTATCAATTTTAGCAGACTGAAGCATATTTCTTCACCTTACCCAAGAAGATCAGGAATCAGGCTGCCAATCAAGTATGCATAGTGGGTTGCCGCAGTTCAAGGAAGGTGATATGGTTCTCTTCCATGACCAACATAGGTTTGGCTGGATACACAAGTTGGCAGTATCTGGATTGGGCCATTTAAAGTTATTGAAAAAACAGGTGTGGACACATATACTATCAAGGACCCCGCTAGCAATCAGATCATCAACTGAGTGCATGCAAAGTTCCTCTGTGCGTATTGACAATAGGAGCCTTATTGTCTAGTCAAAGGGGGGGTAATGTCACAATTTTGATATGACTAGACGAAAATCCCTCAGTTGTGATGGCGGGATGGATTGGATCTGTTGAGTTTACTATGAGTAATGATTATTTGAGCACCTCGATGAAAGGTGATATTAGTTTATTGAGAAATTGCCTTGAATTAGGTGATGGTAAAATTAACGAATTAAGAATTTATGGAGCCAATGAGATATGGCGAATTAACTTACTAAGCCATATAAGTGGTAGTATCTGAAGTTGCTACAATATAGGAAAGACAAGATGATCAAAAGAGGTTGTTGTTAAGTAAATTGAGAGTAAGTGGAATAGGAAGGATCCACGGTATCAAAAATATAGTCAGAAAATTGACTATGGGATCTTCTAGTTGGCAGGCTAACCAGTATGAAGAATGGTCATCTCTTGCCATTTCGCCTTAGGTGATGGGGCCAGCAGCGCTGGCTAACCCCTTGGCATCTCACCCGCACCATTTTGGGGATCCCCTAGCCTATACTCCAACCAACGAAATAAATAAACTTATAACAAAAGGCAGAATAGGCGAAGGGAGATCTTTATTGAAAGGGAAGCGCCAGGTATTTATACTATTTACAAAAGGGCTACTGCGCCCACTGCCAACCTATTGGCTCTTCCGCTGGTTCTTCCAGACAACCACTTTTCTTCTTCTACATTATTCTCTTCCCTGGTGTTGACCCTCTCGCTCTGTCATTCCCAATGTCTGAATTAATTTTGGCTCATCCTCAGCCTTAAGTAGCTGTTGAGCCATATAAATAATTATTCTAATTAAACATAAATTTTATATTTGACCTTTGAGTTGATAATTATGTTCTGGAAACAACTTTGGTTGCTCACTTTGACTCGGAATATCTCAGAATCTTGCTAACATTAATTCTCATCTTATCTAATAAATGGGGCACCAGAAGCAACTTTGGCCACCTCAAATTCATAATTGTTGGATCCTCCAACATCAGATTATCAGGCAGTGAATTCATGGATGAATAATTGAAGCAAATACATCAGTTTTTTCGCCATAAATACCACAATGGACCACAAATGGCTTTTGCGTTGACCACTGATTATGCTGACTGATATCAATTGAATCATCCTCAGCTATTAGTTGCCAGTGATCCTTATACTAATATTGGGCCACCAATTGGCCCCACTCAAACCTAATACCAAGCTCAGCGGAATACTAATCTCAGCTCAACCCAAATTGGGGTGCAACTAACCAGCAATCATATCAGATAACATTTAGTTCAGTCAATAAGCCATTCCGCTGGGATTGGCCATACCATCCCAAATAATGATTAATCATTGGAGGATTCCATATGGTTAAAATTCTGACATTATTAAAAGAAGTTAAAGAAGCAAGTGCTCTGTAATTATTTTATAAAGTTTATTCTTTTGTTTCGATGGCCACAATCATCATATCTTTGGTCATCATTGCTCAGTGAGTTAAACCCTGTTTCAAATCCGCCAGCATATCTACTAAATACCGCCAATTTTATAACAGTCCTTGTTCAAAAATGGAGTCCCCAGAGAGGGGAGAAACTTCTCTTTCTTAAATTGCTATACTTGTGTTATGGAAGAAGCGACTGATTACCAACAGCTCAAAAATCTGACGAAATGTCTTTGTAGCATGGATCAAGACATTATGGTCTCTCATCTAATGCATTGCCTTATGTGTAATGAAGCCAAGGCTGCCTTGCTTCAGGAATTTGTAAACAATCTAACCTTATATAGCTAAAAACAAACCTTTATTTGAATAA
Source organism: Massospora cicadina (assembly GCA_022478985.1). Taxonomy (NCBI): domain Eukaryota; kingdom Fungi; phylum Entomophthoromycota; class Entomophthoromycetes; order Entomophthorales; family Entomophthoraceae; genus Massospora; species Massospora cicadina. The sequence continues at coordinate 11,381 of JAKSZP010013718.1, forward strand.
GACTTAATTGAAGAGAGACCATCAATAAGTTTGCACATCACTTTTACCTTGAGGCTCAAACGTTAGTTGCAGGGAATTCTCTTACGTTAAATGATGTTATCACCGCTACATTTTTGTAAATTTAAAAATATGCCTAAAGTACTACTTTATATTAAAACTTTGAAGTTTAACTTGACTTCTCTACTCCATATCAAAGAACCCATTATGTAGATTCCTGCCAAACTATACAAATCACTGGGCCACCTCGTTAATAGCAATAACAATCCCTAGCCCCAAGTGTTAGCAGTTACCCCCCAATTTACCTACACTTAAAGTATTTTGCACTATCTTCAAGAAAAACAGCAATGCTTCACCCTTTTATTGCATTTTTCAGAATAAGATGTCAAAAGACCGGTCAGTTTAGGGCATGAGGCTCCCTATGATTATGACACTTAAGTGCCTCAAGTCCCTTGTTCTAGCTCTAGTTTTATACCCAGCACCTCGGGTTGTTTTATGTTAGCTGCCCTGGCAGAAAGGTAATGTTCCTCTTTCTATTCAAATGGAAAATAGATCCTCAGCTTTCTTATTTTTATCTTAGGGGAGCTACCCCAACAATAATATTTGGAGGTTAGCTCCTCTATGGAAAGCCAAGCACTGGCATATGAAACTTTTAAAGTATTGAACAGCCTCAAGCGTGGCCGCAGCAAACTCTCACTTGCTTTCTCTGCAAATCCCTAATGACAATCTATTAGCCGTTAATTATCAGTTCAAATCTTCAGTGCTTTGGGTGGGGGTAGTCATTCACAAGATTAAAGTCCTAGTGATAATTGATACCAGTTTACCAGTTAGTGTTATATCTTATTGACCTATCCAGAAGATAAACTGTCTCAAGACTTGATTTAAAAAACTGATTATGTTACGGCAGGTAATCAAACTACTAAGACGATTGGGACGTATACTGACTTGCCCCTTTAATTAGAAAAAACTTCTAATTACTTGCCTGTTGCGCCTTATAGAACTATAGTTATTAGTTGCTTGTTGGGGTTTGACTGATGCTGGAGCTTAACTACAAATTTAACCTTAAAAATACCTCTCACTATTAGGTTATTAGACCCTATTAATATTTAACTCCCAGTCTAAAGTAAAGGAGCCCCTAAAAACAGCCTCCTCATATAATCGTCCTCCATTTGTAAAGTTGAAAATCAGGTCTTAGGAGGAAAAACTAAATTACCTCCTGAGGCTGTAGACACTGAAGATGGTATACCCTCTGCATATCCCCATCCTATTACAATACCCTCTGTCTCAAAAGTTATTGTGGATATGGGGATCATTATTCACATCCTTTGTAATCAGGTTTTAGAGCTAAGTGGACACCTAATTCCTCTAAATAAAGAAGCGTTGACCTGTCCGGGGATTTTGGATCCTGCTTATGGTAAATCTATCTCTATCTTATCAGCGAATCTAATGAATTAAACCTTCCAAGTTCCTTGGCGTGTCCTTATTGCTTATGAAAAACTATATCCCATTGATAATATCTCTGAAGTGAGTTATTTTTCTCCTTACAAGGTTTAGAGTTTGATCCCCTACCCACCATAACTCTGTTTAAAAAGTAGAATTTAGAGACAATCTTACCCCTAACAGACGCCAGAACATCAAAAATCCTCCGGAGTAGTGTGCTATTTTTTCCTTGTGACCAAGTGATTACAGAAAAATATCCGGGGTAAATCACTAAATGAAGACCAAGAATTACCCACCATTTATATCTCAGCCATACAAAAATCCAATTTCAAGAAACTTAAGTGATCTTAGTGCTACAGCAACTATTGGAAGATGGGTTTTTCATGCTTTCTAAAAGCCCATGGGCAGCTTAATTCCTATTATTTTGGAAGAATAATGGTTGCCACCATGTTGTCATGGATTATCGCCTCAAATTAATCACAAGTAAAAAAGATAGCTTCCATTGACACTTATAGATGATTACTTACGCTTGATGTTGGATTCCAACTATTTTTTGGTTAGTGATCTCGCCAGCGGTTTTGGCAAGTCAATATAACCCCTGAAGATTGTGAGAAATATGCCCTCATCATAAGTAATGGATAGTTTGGGCCCACTCAGATGCTGCAGGGATTATGTAACATCCCTGCTACCTTCCAACGCGTACTAGACGGACTTATAGTTGATTTAAAACAATCTTATATGCTAGTTTATTTCAACTATATTTCCATTTTTGAGAACTTTTACTAAACACATAGATCACTCAGGCAATTTTTCTCAGCAGTTACGACAAGCTTTGTTAAACTAAATCTGTTAAAATACTTTTTCTTTCCGACCAAAATGGATTTTTTGGACCATAAGGTAGGGAAAGCCATAATATCATTGATGGACAACAAGTTCCTGGCCATTTCCAAAATGTAACCCAAAAATACCTAATAGACATACAAGTTTTTTGGAATAGTGGGATATTATTGCCAGTCTATTCCTCACTTTGCTGACACCTCCAAGCCTCTAGTATATCTATTTAATAATCGGGATATCCTTCCAGTGGAAAGAAGAGCAACAGAAGGCCTTTGCCTTACAATGAATCTCTCTCACCCAATCACCTGTACTTAAACATTCTATTTTATATATAACTTTTCTCCTTTTTACTGATGCTAGCAATATAGCCATTGGAGCCATATTATCGCAGCATGACAAAAAACTTGGGCGATATACTATTGCCTACTATAGAAAATATTAACCAGATCCAAATGCAACTATAGCGTTATGGAATCCAAGTGATTGGCGGTTCTACTTTGATATTAAGCATTTCTGACCTTATTTATATGGGAAACATCTAACCATAATCACCAATCATGCTTCCTTACGATGGCCACAGCAAATGAAGGACTCCTATGAGTGATATATCCACTTGGCGTTGAAACTTTAAAACTACAATTTTTCATTATTCATTGACCAGGTCTGATACACCAAACTGCGATTGCTTATACTTAATTCCAATAACAAATTTCACTGACCCTGATGAGCGTGAAAGAGTTCCTAACTCAATCACAATTATGAAAAGACAAATTACGATCCTTCAAAGGGAAATAGAAAAAAGTGGCTAATCTATAAGTCAAAAACGGCCAACTGTACAAACTTGTGTACCAAAAATAATTGCCCTACATACAACTTTTGGCTCAAAGCAACATCATAATGGAGGGACATTAACAAGTCAGCCATGAGTGAATTTGGATGACTTACAAATGGCACAAGATTCAATGCTACTGGGAAGAAGTGCTTGTTCTAATCGAAAATATTATAGTCCTACTTGGTATATAAAGGTCAAGTTGGACCTAATCCCCAATCTCAACATCCAGTGGTTCCACCATGTGAACCCTTCTATACTATTAGTATTGATTTTGTGGAATCTCTCCCTCAAGCCTCTGATGGACTTTGATTCATCCTTTTAAGCATGTATAATTTAACTAAGTAGACCAAAGCTTTATTTCTACCATATACTTTTTAAAAGCTACCGCACATTTTCTAATAATTTGATTATCACTTAGCAAGGTTACCCTAATAATAATTTCTCATCTGATAATGTTCAAAACTTCCAATCATTGCTGGTGACTGATTTAGCCAAACTGATGTTATTCACCCAGGTATTTTCCAATCCATACCATCTTGCAGACAACGGAATGGTAAAGTGGGCAAATGATACCCTAACTGCCACCCTCCAGAAAATGGCCACAACTGACCTTCTTCACTGGCCCTAATATTTTCCTATTACGATTATGGACTGCATAATAAGCTATTACTGAATATTTAAGATGTCGCCCTTCCATGATTTTTATGGAAAAAATCCCAAGTTGCCATCTAAAAATGCAGGCTATGTTAGGTTAAGCTTTACTTGATGCCCCTGAAGTTACTATGTGAAGCATTGCCAATGTTAAGTCTGGCTTCAGGCTCTATTTTCTGATAACTTTTCTGCTACAGATAATAGAGAAACAAATCAATTTAATGATAAGCATGACCCAATGTATACCTTTCACAAGGGTGGTCCAGTCCTAATCTACCATCATCAGCATGGAGGTCACAACAAATTGGGTACCAACTGGTTGGGGCCCTGCAAAGTCATATAAGTGGTTCAACAAAACTTTATAGTATAGTTCATTTAGGGTACCATAGTAACCTGCGTACATAGTCACTTTATCCCTCCGTTTACACCCCTATGTAAGATCTAGAGGGGGAATTGTTGAGATTCCTACCCAAATTAAAGATCTGGATGTTTCGGCCAAATGGAATTAATCTCAATCCACAAAAAAGCCTAAGCACTATTAGGTGCGATTCCCAGTGTAGAAATCCAGCTGATTTCTGCTTGCTAGTGCTTTACAAAGCTGGATTCCACAAAGATTTATTTAAAATTAGAATAAAGAAAATAATAAAAAATATGTTATTTTGAATTTTATTATCAGCGTTAAAAAGAAAGAAAAGGTCCCCCTTGACTTCCAACCATTCAGTGTATAAACTGTATCAAGGGTCAAGGGGAATTAATGATAAATTTAAAATAGCTTATAATAGTCTGATTTAGGAAATATGGGAAAGTAGCCTAGAAAGCTCAGAATACTTGCTTGATTTTGACTGGAAGATGGATAAGGAATTATTTTTGGCCAAAACGTACCCATGGGGTATCAAAAAGATGACTTTCAGCCAATCCCCGTTCAATAAATTTATTTCACCTTAGGGGCCCCTGCCAAGCCTATGAAAGGGGTGGTCCTCATTTAGATTCTTGAAGGGATTTGGTTGTGACTGGGAGATACCATCTGATGGACGCCCCAGGTTCTGCCGCGTGGTCAAAGTAATCTGACTGCTCAATTTTGTGTTTCTTGCCCATGTAGCATTTAAAATCGTGGTACCCTGATTTATGGGGTTTAATTGAGATTTGGCCAGGATCTTTTGGTCAATATAATCGTTAGTATCACTTAAATCCTTTGTATTAGTATTAGAAAACTTGAAAATGGCTGACACTTCCCCTTTTTGGCTGGTTTTTGACCCAAAATATTTTTATTTTGCAGCTGGGTGTCAAATGTCTGACATCTCTCCTCAAGGATGTTGGGGGAGAATAGGGCCGTAGGAATCGATCATGTACCCAATTGATAGTAATCCCAGTAGCCAAGAGTTTAAGGAGTATATATTGCCTCTTTTGTGGGTGATATGATAGATCTTCACATATTGATCCAAGCGTGCCGCTTATAGGAGTGATGCGGTATGGTAGTATAAAACCATGTCAGAAACTTGGAATGATGATTAGGGTTCAGAGCTCATTGTCAGCCTACCCCTTCTTTTGTCACCATTTTCACTAGATTGGTCATGGCTTCAAATTGGAGTTAGATGATGCGCTGAGCCAATCTTCTCATGACTTTATCATTTTCTCAACTCTGGAAGAGAGTACATCTTTAGCTAAGAGGGAAGGTAATCTTGGTCTCCGCCTATACAAGACACAATATGGAGACATTTTTAAAATCTGATGATAGTTAATCCGATATTCCATAAGAGTACTGGTTAGGTATTGTTCCCAGTAAAGAGGATCAGTAGAAAGCACTTTTCGTAGAATGTAAACCAAGGTTACATTTGCTCTTTCAAAGGTCCATTGGTGGAGGGATTATATGGAGCCAAGTAAAAGTAAGGCTCTTATGGATGTGGTCAGGAATTTTCTACTCTGGAGATAAAGTTCTTACCATTGTCGCAGAGTAGTACTTGGGGACAGCCATGATGAGTGAAAGTTTTTTGATGTAAAAAGGTGGAGTATTGGCCGTTTGGGAAGGGAGAGCAACTGCTTCCACCCACTTAGGGAAGTGGTCAATGGCTACTTTGATAAATCTGTTTCCACTAGTAGACTGAGGAAGTGGACCTACTTCATTCAAAGTGATGGTGTGGAACGGTTGTTTAGGGGTAGTTGGTTGTTACTGGTATCTTGTCTCGAAACCAGATTGCTTCTTAGACGTAAAGCATGCTTCTAAGGTGTCAATAGATACCATCATACCATCCCAATAAAACCGATCCTTGATTCACTAATAAGTTTTCTTTGCTCCTCCATAACCTAGAGTAGAGTGAGCTTCTAGGATAGCAGTTATGAATTCCAAGGGCTGAAGGTAAGGCAGCCATTTTGCCCCCACCTGCATATACAACTTCACGTTCTCCACTTTGGTGTTATAGGAGTGCCAGGCTAACGTCTTCAGGAAGAATCATCCTCATACTCTCATTAATTCGGGGTCAAAAAAGGCCATGTAACCTCTCCGCCTCACTATTATCCAAATGAAGGACTAGTAACTGAGTCAACCCATCAACACTTATGTGACGGGTCCAAGCATGGTGTTCAATCTATATATTGTAATGCTGGACTTTTAGAGCCCAGTGAGCTAATCGGCCAGTAGGTTCTTCATATCTGTAACCACCTCAACGAAGCATGGTTAACTACAGTGAAGGTTATCCCATATAGGAGAGGGTGGTAGTGTTTTACAGCTAACAAAATGGCAAATCACTCCTTCTGTGTAACGCTGTAGTTGTGTTTCACTTTTTTAAAGCATTTTACTGAAATAAAATACATGATGATCAACATCGTTTTTATCCAATTGGCCATATTTGGCCCCAACAGCGCAGCCCAAGGCTTCAGTAAACAAGATAAAAGGTTTATTATAATAAGGATGCCTCATGATAAGACGTTGTTGTAGTAGCTGCTTCAACATCTCAAATGCGGAATTCAGTTCCGCTCCCCATTAAAAAGGGTGTTTGTTGTCAATAGCCAAATAAGGAATTTGTTGAGCTAATCAAATTTGGGGGTAAACTGATACTAATACCCCATCATCCTTAGGAACATCTGAAAAATCTGTAAATCTCTAAGGGAAATCTCTTTTTCATATAGCTTCGACCTTATCTTATATGGAATTATTCCCTCTTGATAAATGGAATGGCCAAGGAAATCCAGTTTTTTCTGGAAAAGACACATTTTAAGGGTTTTAGCTTGATATTTGACTCACGTAGCTTTTAAACACCTCCTTAAAGTGATCATGATGTTCATTAAAGGTTTTTTTAGAATGCTGTGATGGCATCAAGATAAAGAATGAAGCAACAAATTTTAGGTTCTGCATAATATGGTCCATATCACATTAGAAAGTTGCAGGTGCGTTGCACAACTCTTCTGGTAATCGAGCGGGTTAAAGAGACCCTCACTGCAAATGAGAACACATTTACCTTGTCTTTGGGGAAAGGGTAAATTTGCCAATAGCCGCTAGCCAAGTCCATGACACAGAAAAAATTAAAGCTAGAGAGTGGGGCCAGGGCGTCATCAATGTGGGGGATAGGATAGCTATCCTTTTTCTTTTGGTTATTAAATTTGTGGTAGTCCATGACTATCTGATGACCTCCAATCTTCTTTTTTGATGAATAAAAGGGGATAATACCAAGGGCTTTGTGAGGAAACTAGTAACCCCGCGTTTAGTAACTGCTTGAGTTCCGTCCTCATCTAATCTTTTTCCACCTTTGATTTGTTGTAAAGTTTTGACCAAATGGGATGAACATCGCCCAATCAATGGAGTGGCACCAGCCCTTCATGTGGCCACAGTCATTATCTGGTTTGAATAAAGTTTCTATAAATTTTAAAATAAGATGTGAGCTTTGTCAAGTTAATCTGGAATAAAATTATCCAAGATAATAACATTGGGTAGGTACCTCTTAGTGTTCCGTTGATAGGCTCATATTCAACGTAGAGCTAATGGAGTTAATTTGTTCAACTTCCTCCACAGGGACTAAAAAGATTCTGCTAATCTCCTGGTGTTTTCTTACAATTATGTCCTTTGCGATGAGGCTCCCCAACAGCAGATTAATAGGCCTCTGGTAGTCTGGATCAAGAACGCCAGGCAATACCTGAGGCTCCAATGGACTAACGCCCTCAATACTTGCAAGGTGTTTAAACAATAGTAGTGGATTTGGAGAGTGATTTTGGTGTCCACCACTCGTTGTTCACCAGGTTTTATCAAAACCTCGTCTGTCTTTAAAAGGGATAAAGTCCCTAGCATCAACGGATTGTGCAATTTCTTTGTGTTACGCCCTGAGGTGGTATAAGCAAAGTCATAGCTGAAAATTGATATTTAACCAGTCTAGATTATTTGTTCTTGTTGGGCTCTTTATTGGATAATACTAATGGGACTTCATAGCTGAGTAATTAGAGGAATCCTTGATTCATGTTAATAATCCCCTCATACTCGATCATAAATTGGGTACCTATGAGCATATCATAGGTGTTGTTATCAAAGGCACTAATGGGGCCAATAAGATAAGCTTCTCAATTTGAATAAGATGGGAAAGAATATGCCTAATGGCGTGATTATTGTTTTGGCTTACAATACCAAACTATTGATTGTACTTAAATTAGGCGCCAGCTTTATCATTTTGATGAGCTTAGTATAGATTACAATGACTGGGGGAGCCAGTGTCCAGGATGGCTAGTATTCGGACCTTTATAATGATTATTTCTACATTATTGTGTGTTCCTTTAAAATTAGAAGATAAAACCAAAACCTTCTTGACCCAGAAAGTGGAGGTTAATTTACGATCAATCTCACGGTATTTATCCAGGATTAATTCAAGGTTTTGACCCAGGTAAGAGGTCAAATCAAGCCAGCCAAGAACTTATCACCATCTCTGGCAGTTTTAATAACTTTTAGGCACCCTAAGTTTTGGCTGAAGTAAATTTTTATCAGGTATGGTTGAATCATCTACTCCATTAGCGTTCAATTGTCCAGGGACCTCCACTTCTGCGGGAGATCACACTAAGTAGTACCCCACATCATCGTCACCACCCTCAGCTTCATCCCCAAGGGTATTCTCCACAACTGCCAAGGCCGCGATTATGGTAGTGGAGATCGCCACATGAGATTGGATAGCCTTAGAACGCAAATTTTTAGCTTGGCTGGAGGGTAAGGCACAGCGTCTTTGGTGAGCTTGTGCAGGAGTATGGTATTAACTACCTTACAGTCTTTGAATTATAGGAGGGAGTGTTATTTTTTTGAGTCACAATGAGGAAGCAGATTTCACGGGGGGTAAATACAGGTGTGCTAACCCCCAACAGTTCTTCAGGCGAAAGCTCTCAAAGGACAGAACGTGGGGTTCACCAAAGCTTCTTTGGTGGTCGCACAGATATGAAAATCAGCAACGTCTACCAAATACTCCTTTATGTCACAGACGTTTTTTGAAGTAACGTTTAAATGAAATTATATTCCTGGCTAGAGAGGGTTGAGAAGCTAAAATCAGCTAACATGGCAGCTATAGCATCATCCAGGGTTAGCATGTTTGGCGTTGTTAACCTTTGAGCAGCGAGGTAAAATCGCTTAGAAAAAGCAGCAGTTGGTTCATCCTCATATATGCTTAGGTGCATAAAGGCCTGTTTATTCCTTTAAGACTATGCTTTGAGCCAGCTTCAGCTAAGAGAGCCTCTTTCATTAATGACCAGATATGCAGATTGTCCATGTAAGGCTCTGTCATCTCTTGTGCTAGACGACTTAAGCAAGGGATGATGTGTCTAATTTTTTGCTTGTCCAATTAGTCTTGCATTACATATTCATAGTCATTAAAAAACGAAGCAATGCTTCTGTCATCGGGGGTGAACTTTTATTTAAGGTGGATTTTGCAATGGCGCTGCTCAAGCTCTTTAAGGCGGGGAAAAGCGCTTTCTAGTTGCTTTACAAGAGCATCTATTCTTAGTTCAGTTGAATAGAAAAAGTTGGAGGGCTACTCACGCTTAAGGCCTCTATTTTAGATGGTTTTTGTGGTGCACAGGTATCCCTGTAGTGAGCACCATTTTGTAGGAATCTAGCTTTCTTCTTTCTGGTGTTTCACGCCGCTGGATTCCATAAAGGTTTTTAAGTAAAAATAAAGCGCTAAAAATTGGATTTCTATAAAGTTTATTATATGCACGGGAAAAGAAAGAAAACGACCCCCTTGAATCACATTGTTCAGTATTTAAGCTGTATCAAAAGTTGAGGGGAATACGTTGATAGTTTTGGAATAGCTTAGACTAGTCCAAATTAGGAAATATGTGAAAGTAGTCTATTGAAGCTCAGAGTACTCACTTAATTTTGTTTGGATGATAGATGGGGAAGTATTTTTGGCCAAAACATACCCATGGGTTAACAATAAGATGACTTTAAGCCAATCTACATTTGATAAATTTATTGCACCTTAGAGGCCCCTGCCAAGCCTATGAAAGGGGTGGTCCTCATGTAGATTCTTGAAGGGATTTGGTTGTGACTGGGAGATACCATCTGATGGACGCCCCAGGTTCTGCCGCGTGGTCAGAGTAATCTGAGTGCTCAATTTTGTGTTTCTTGCCCATGTACCATTTAAAATTATATTACCCCTTATTTGTGGGGTTCCACCAAGAATCAGCCAGGTTCTTTTGGCTGATATAATTGTTATTATCACTTGAATCCTTCATTAGTATCATAAACTTGCAAATGGCCAACATTTCACCTTTTTGGCTGATTTTGACCCAAAACATCCTTCTTTGCAGCTGGGAGGGCAAATGTCCGACACCAGATAAAAATCACAGCCTTCCAACATTGGGGATATACAACAACTATGCGGTCAACTATTACTCCCTCAAAGCTTTTAAGTTTTGGGGATAAACATGATCCATGTTTTGAGAAAGCCTATTTTACCATGATAACCATCTTGCCACAGAATCCCTGATTGGTAACAAATATAGATTTTAGCTTAAAACGCCTTGAGATTTATGAGAAAACTCCCATGAAATCTCAAATAATTTTGATTCTAAGAAAATAAATAAACTCTCTTTTTTCATTAACATTTTGGCCTACCTCTAAAGCCATTTAGGGATGAACATATATATAGGATTTCCCACTCAAGCCAAAGTATCCTGAGTGAAAACATTTTGGCCAAGAAAAATAAAAAGTATAATACAAGACCCAGAAACTTTTGGTCTTCTGGACTCAAAAAATTAAGGACTATGCGATATCAACCCCCCTGGTCCTGACAGCTCCTGTCTCCCTCATTGCAAGCAGATGCTAGCAGCAAAGAAGGAGAAGTCTTGAGTTACACCTTGGCTAAAATCAGGCAGTCATCTAGTTGTTTTTTTTAAAAGTGATCTTTAGGAGGATTCAGGATGATTAGGTATGCATAGTTCATCAAATAGGAGTTTCCTCTATACTGTTTAATTCATGCTTCTATATCAGTGGGGAGCAACGAGGGTCTATTTTGACAGCTGTTATATCCAGTGTGTCAATCTGATGCTATGGTTTAGGAGTACTCTCTTCTTGTAATCCTGCAGTCTATTGAAATATATTTACTGCAGGATACGGGTTCACATGAGTCCTTATAGGTTGCCCCCTCAATAAACTGTGGGTTGCCGGCGCTTTTACCTACATCTATTAGGCAAATTATTTTGAATCTATTAGCTTGACATTTAAAAAGTGTTCTGAGTAAAGCACCGAAGGTGGTTGAGGTCATGCTGGGTGGAGGGGATCAATGATCCAGTGAGTCAATTTAGGAAGTCATCCCTTCTATTTTATTGATAAAGGCCCCTCAGATGCTCTCTGGGCCCCTACATATGGGCTCCATCTAAGCATCCTTGTTCATATCCACCCTATTCAGTAATGTGAATAGGATCTGAGATATAAACACCTGAGGTTGTCAGTAGCACGCTTGGCTGGAGGGTTCACTTCAAGTAAAGTGCTCCTGGTATCCTCCGTTAGTGGTGGTCATTCATTGGCTTGGAGTCACAAGTCGCTCTGAATAGATTGATTTGAGGATGATATTCCAGGGTTTTGTCAAACTGGGTTTTTAGTCGCCGAGATGATGAGGGATTAAGGGGCATATGCTTTTTTAACTGGTGTCAATATTCTGATATGACTAAATGATAAAACCTGAATAGCTAAGCCGGATTCGCAAGAATCCGCCGACCATGGAGACTATTTCTAATTATTCAAGAACCTTGAGATGAGGCAATATTGGGTTATAAAGGCTTACTATTGGATCGCCTCTAAATAAAGAGATATTGCAATGTCAACATTTGATAAATATTATTTAAATTGCCTTGAGCTAAGGCGATATGAATCTAAGAATATCATAACCTTCTGGAACCAATGAGAATACGGTGGAACTAAATATTTTAAGCCAAGGGACCAACTTTGTCCAAAGTTGCTGAGATATAAGTGCTATGAATGATTAGAAGGTGATGATTGTAAGTAGTTTTATGAGAGTGAAAAGACGAGGAACTGCTTTAATTATTAAATAAATAAAGTGTTGTTGGGGCAATTGCTCCATATTTTATTATGTTTTCAATTTTTTGGAGGACTAAAAACTCTCTTTATTATTCCATTAATTGGTGGGTTTGACCTGTGTGTAGTATGGCATATCCCAACAGTATTGCTAAAAATTATAGCAAATGGTATCAGGAGAGGGATAATGGAGGGGGTCCCTACTGGGAGAGAGGTTAAAACTTCAAGGGGATCCATGCACAGTTGGATGTGAATTTTTGACTTCTTTACAGAAAGCTATCAATACAGCGCCTCTAATAGATCCCAATGCATTGGTTGAGGAATCAATGCAACCGCAACATGAGCCCTCTTCTGGCCCACAGTGGGAGGCTAGTTGCTGTTCACCAAGGATAATCTATGTGCATTGCAACTGTTGAAATAGTTAAGTAGAATGTTGCTCCATGAGCAACGGGCTGTACTAGATTAAGGTCCTGAAGGAAAACTCAGGTCATGTTTTGTTGACAGCGATGCACAATAGATCTTTGAATTGATGGTAACTGTGAGATTTTAATAAAATATCTACTGGCAACATGAGCTTGGTAAATCAGAGAGTCCTATTCTGGCACGCTGAATTCTACTAAAAAAGCTGGATTCCATTAAGCTATGAGGTAGAACAAGCTTAATAGAAACTAGGCATACTGTGGTCAGTAAATCTAAGAATGTCACTCAGGAGATCTTAATGAGGTTTGACTTAGTTCCGATGATGTGTAAGAATTCATATTGGCTGTCAATTTGGCTGGCTGCGGACTTTTAACATCTAATGGGTATAAAACCCATATCAATGTAGTGTCCATCCACCACCTCATAGATGTTGGTGCTGACAGGGAAGAAATTAACTATTGACTTAAAGTAGCTATATTAGGCTTGGGAGAATAATATAATTGGTTGTGTCCATAATAAATGTTGAATGTGCTCTCCAGCGTGTAGTTAGGGTGTCTTTTTGGTTTTCTTTTTTTGGCCACATCTTCTTAACAATCAACACAAAAGCAGTGTTAAAAAGGGTTCAGTGGGTATGGTGGGCAGATTTAAGTCATGTCTGACAGGACCCACAGCTTTTTTTGGCTCATTTGTTCTTATCTGTCTGATACTGAGGTCGCAGTGTGAGTAAGGAGCTGTGGGTGAGTCGCAGAGTTCCTATGAGATCTGGCCCTCATTGGGATTGACTTTGGTGGTACTGCATGTGCTAGCTCCATATTCTAAGGAGCCAGGTTTTCATAAAATTTCAAGCCGTCATCTTTCTAGGTTTATGCCATAGGACCTCAGGTCTTTTTGTCAGTCTCAGAAGTTGAAAGTATGATAAGCTAAATACCCTTATCTAAATTGATCCCAATGAGTCGACTCCTACCTTTAAAACTGAAGCCTATCCTTGAAGCCACTAATGGAAGATATAATCATAAAGCATCCCGCGCACATCAATCAATGAAGATGCTTTCTAGTTCATTATTTTTTTCAAATATCATTAGGCGTGACTCAAAACATTGCAGTCATGAGTGTGACATAAAACATGGGGGCGTTGACCAGGCAGTTGATCCTGAAGGGTATGAAAGATCCTGATTGTATGGGGGCATAGAGGTGATTCTAGGCATCATGTCCTCACCTTCCCTACAACTATCAAAACCTCTTAAAAATAATAGTAAATAAATCTCTCTGTCTTTTAATCTTTAGTGACATTTCTGACATTTACTAAGTTTGAGCTCTTTTCTAACATTGGCTACATTCAAGAGAATTGTTTATTGAGATAAGTGTTGCTTACTATAGGGACTCTAAGATGTCATGTGAAAACGACTATCACAAAAAAATATTGAATAATAGCAATCAATAAAACCCAAACTACTGAACAGTCAAGAAGTGTAACTCAATGGATTGATGCCTCTAAGTAATTTTGTCCCTCTAGAGACTGGAAGCCTAGAATTTCGTTCCATCATTCAACTAGACCTACCTTCTATTGATCATATTCAGTATCAACTCTATATGAGATCTAAATGAGGATATTTAGAAACTATTAAATGGCCTCTACTCCATGAGAAACTATAGCTCTCTCAAGCCTCACTAATGCCCTCCACAATGTGAAAGTTTCTTATAGCTCGGCTCTTTTACCCTATGGAGAACTGACTTTAGGTACTAAATGGTATATACACAATTATATCCATCTGCTATACAACTCAACTTTAGATAGTTAGTTTTCATCACCATGAAGTAGTGCAAAAATTGGGATCGCACTGCCCTACAATCAAAATTTTCAATTTCTATATTTCTGCCCCTCCTTTGATCATGATCATTGAGATCCAAGTGTTAATAAGTGTAAGCTGATTAATGAAGCTCACAATCAGCGTTCAAGGCTAGATAGTAGAATTTAGGGATATACAAAGACCAACTACATCAAATTGTACAACTCTTTCTGTCCAACTGTATCAAAATGCTAAATCAGACTATGAATCTTGTATGTACACTTCAAACGCTTTATCAGGAGTTAACCTCCTGCAAGATCGCCCGCCAGGTGAAGGGCCTCAAGGGACCCGATGGTCAGAGGTTATGTAGGCTCTGAAGGGCCAGAAGATCACCGTGGACCCTTAAGACCTTCCAGTTCTTTGGTACTAACTCCTAGAGCCTAATGTCTCATGGAAATATGACTTTCTAATGGCGCTCACTGGTTTATAGGATATAATCCATAATGTGTACAAAAACCTAAATTCTGAGTAGAATAGCATCTTGATCTCGCAGTCTCATTTGACTAATTGACATATTAGATAGATAATTTGAGCGCATTTTCCAAGCTCATCAATAACCATGTCACCCAGCTTGAACAAACCTGTCAAGGTTTCAAAACTCACTAAATTAACGTTAAAAGTCAGCTGTTCTCCAACTTGCAAGATTTTTTTGCTCTGTAGGAGCCAATTGCTCTTAAAGCCTCATTTTCCACTCTAAACTGCAATTGGGATGAAACTCTTGGGTCTATAATGATTAAGATGACGATTGGATCAAAAGGCCCCTTGCTTTATTCAGAAAATGTGATTTCTGATCCTGGATCAGTTCCTAATTTTCGACACACTTTCAACTCCTAAATGTGACTGAATTAAGATTTAAATAAGGAAAATTTTCCCAGAGCAGGAAAGTATTGTTTAACTTTTTTACACATATAAGATCTTAATATAGGATGCCCCCAACTGTCAAAAGGTAAAATGCATCCACTCTTGCCTGAATATTACAGCCCAGGAAATTATGCCACCCTTTTTAAAGGAATGTCACACTTGGAAACATGCTGAACAGCCATAATCCAGGATTTTGGAAGCAACTAGACATTTATTAATTATATGCAGGCGCTCATGAGCCTCTATTTGAACAAAGTTGAAAGTCCTGTGTAGTCATCAGATAATATTATGCCTAAGCACAATCCTTGGCAACAACTAATTTCATTAGATCAAACAACTCTAAAACCGCGGAAATCTCAACATTGGGTTTTCATCCTGAGGTAAAATACACATGGTTGGCCAAAAGAACAGATTCACTTATATAAGAGAAATTAAAAAACTCCTTGATGAATGTTCTGCTTTTACCTTACTTCCCAAGTCCTCTGCGCTCACCTCTTCTGGTCTTCCTCAGGTCCATGTTGTTGAGAACCAGAAGAATCTCTGACTCAACGCTACTACTGCAATATATTTTTATCATAACACCAAGACCTTTCAGAAGAGATTTGTCAAGGAGGTGAGATATGTCATTCAGCATGAAGGACGAAGAACTTCATGCTGACATCTCTGTACTACCTTTAAAATGTTTAGTGACTTCTAATGAATTTTATATTGTTAACCCAGAAGGAGTCAATTTGGTACCCCTCTATAGTAAAAACTTTATAAGGCTTACTCTTTTTTTGAAGAATTTTCTATATTTCTCAATCTGCCCCTCAGTTTTCAGATTCTGTTGTTGCCCCAAAAATAGACTCTTTGACAACCAATAAATCAGGCTAATGATTTTCTCAAAGCTTGGGCCAATTACTCTAATTTTCAACTATGGTTGATTATTTAGTATGATTTAGACCTAATATCCTAATATCAATTTATACCAATTAACCTTTCAACAGCTCAGGACAAAACTCGCTTAATTCAAGCCAATTATACATATGACAAACTTGACATTTAGTCCTAATTAATTGGGAACAATACTGACCATTTATCTTAAGAATTTGTTAAGGGATTGATCCTGAAAATAACTTCTAAAAATCCCATGGATAAATAGAATAATAATATTGATATCATAATTTTGTAATCACTTTTCTCACCACATGGCGATGTTCATATGTCAATTCACACAATTGGCATGATGCACTTGCACATGGAATGCCCAAATGGATGTATCTAAAGCTAATGAGAGAAACCTGACGACGTCCCAATTAGGGTTGCATCATTTATTCCAAATAAATGCAAAATTTACCAGAAACTGTATTTCATCAGCTGTTTGACCAGACTCAAAATATAAGAGCTGGATCTAGACCATTTTTTGACTTTCATGTTGTAATTTTTGTCCCTTAATTTTTACTAAATATGAAAGTATTTTGCCACTAATAGTCTACAATAAGTCATAGTCATATCTTTTCAAGTGTAAAGCTGGGGTGGAAAATATTTATATGTGGAAATTGCATGCTCAATATGTGGCCAGGAGATACCTTAGTTTTATAGATACTGACGCCTGTCCTAATGAGAAGATCATAAAAAAATATCTCTTAAAGATATTTTTATTAAACTCTCTTTATCTGGTTTTTAAGTTCTTTTTTGAAGAGTGTTGCAAGTTGTCAATTCATATATAACAGCATGTATCTTTTAAAACCTCAGTAGAAGTTCCTGAAGTATGTATAGAGTATTAAGCCTAAGATTGACCAGAGATTCGGATTTATATGTTACATAGTGAGCTTCCAAATAGTCAAAGTACCAAAAGCCACTGGCTAAAATAAAGGATCTTTTGGCGGAACTTAATCCAAATTAGACGCGCAGGTTTTTTAAGCAAGAGATCCTTGTAATTTAACATCAGTTTAATTTTAGTTTTACACGTTGATGTTCAATTTCATAAGCTCCTTATATACTTTATTGTTGAAAATGGTTCCCCATTAATCTCATTTTGTCTAAAAGATATTGTATATCAAAGTAACTATAAACTTTCCTTATTACATTTACTGAAGCACAGCTGGACCATAATGCACACAGTCATTAAGGGCTAATCCTTTCTGCTCATTCACTTAGCAAGCTTTATGTGAATACTCCAGCCATTATATTAGACAACCCAAATTTCTACCTTCTCTTTGGGACTCAGTTTCTATGGGACCATTCCGCTGTCATGCACTTTGATGAAAAATTCTTATCCCTTCTAGGACACAATGTCTAATTGGTTTTGAAACTACTAAAATTCAAGTGGAGGGAAAAGCTTGGGATTATCATTTTGAAAGAGAAATCTGTTACAGGCTCTTTTATTATATAAAGGGTTCTCAAGTATGTATACCTAAATTGCAGTAGTTGGTCTAGATCTCATGCTATCTATTTGCTTAAGAAGACTATTATACCGCCATACTCCTTGGTCATCATCAATAGCTGGGTACATATTATCAATGCTTTAAACAACTTCTGGAAACTTGAGTAATGGATTACCCATCTGTAAAAAAGATTTTGACCTGTACGAAAATTTTATATACCACCTATACTGG
This sequence comes from Massospora cicadina, assembly GCA_022478985.1. Lineage (NCBI taxonomy): Eukaryota > Fungi > Entomophthoromycota > Entomophthoromycetes > Entomophthorales > Entomophthoraceae > Massospora > Massospora cicadina. Next base: position 29,357 of record JAKSZP010013718.1, read on the forward strand.
ATCCATATAAGAGCTGCTAGCTAATCTTAGTGAAAAACCTAGGATAGTGGTCCTAATACTCCAGCCTCTTATGCTTGCCTCTTTCCTGTAGAAACCATCAACGGCCTTCATAGACTTGGAAGTCTATGTGACTTTAGGGTAGAAACATCAATGTTGGTAGTCTAGTTAACACCTCTACTGGGCAAGAGCTCACCAGCTAGCAACAGAGCTAAGTTTAAAAAGTGCTGAAGAATACTATAATCTCTTCTCAAATTTCACTATTTTTTAAAAATGACTGAGTTTACATCACATTTATCTAGCTACGCTCAGCACATTCAATCATGTCACTACTAAAAGAGTAAAGTTGAAGTATTTTAGGCCTAGTTCAGCTCAAGCAGCAACATGAAGCTGGGCTATTGATGCCTTCCTGCAGCTCTTGGGCCTCCCCTCTCTTGTCAGTTTAAAAAAGTTTGGCAGTCATCATGCAGTGATGGAATATTGAAAACTCATCTCCGTTACAAGAACGAAAGTTATCCTTAGCCCCAGATGAATGACTCTTTCCACTTGCTTGCTGGATCAAAATATTTTTCCTCTATGGATCTCACTAGCAGATACTGGCAAGTAGAGCTAGCACCTAATATTGATCCAAATTTATGCTCAGATCCCATGAGGTATTAAAATCAACAAGGACGCCAATGTTTTTGCAACTTCCTGTCAATTTCCAACGTGCAAAAAGGGGATCAAAGGTGATTTAAAGCTATCATGTGTCCTTATGTACCTCAACGATATCACTGTTATTTTAAGATCTTTAAAATCCATGTGGAACATCTCTAGGAAGTTAATAATTGTCTTTGAAATGCCTCAATAAAGCTATAGTTTTTAAAGTGCCATTTCTTCAAATCTAAAATGAACTTTTTTGAACAAAAGCTCTCACAACATGGAATTAAGCCTATTCAGGAAAAACCACGTCATTAGGAAATGTTGCTCCCTCAGGCCTTATTGATATAGAGGATTCTTGTCATGGCGGGTAATTTTATAAGGTCATCCCTTGGTTTGCAAACTTAGCTGAACCCTGGTCTACCTTTTACAAGGAAAATGTATTTTTGGGTGCCTGTTAAGAACAGCCAACTAGTGCGTTATGACTGCTCTTTGTACTAAACCTTTTTTAGTTCATCAACATTTTGACAACCATTTTTTTGCTATTACTAAACTAGCTACGATGTGGTCAAAGCATAAAAGCTCAGGACAATAAATAGCAGGTTGATCATCCAGTCTAAAAACATTAACAAGACGCTAGAAAGTCTAAAGGAGTTATAGGTCTGCAGAGTGTGATTATCTGGTTGAATTATTGATGATCACTTTTTTTCAGCCCTACCTATATGTCACACATTTTACTGAAACACTGACCATTCTCTTTTTGATTGCTGACCAGATGAATGACCCAGACTACTGGTTATCAAAATGGCATTAAGGCCGCAGAACTATGATTTTACCATAGTCCATCACGCAGGAGCAATGTTTCAAAATGCTAATGGTATTTGAGAGTGCTGGTACTGGCCACCTTAAACCCTCAAAGAAGATCAACTTTATCTTTAATTGGCCAGTCTGAGTGATGGGCGTTGAAACTCCTGAGATCCAAACCAGGATATGAATTTGACCCATGATACATAAAGCATAAAGAATGCTTTATAATAAAATTAACAAAAATGGATCTCTTTTATCTGCCCTTTCTTCTGAACTGATACTATTATTTAAGGACACTTTAACATGTGGCATAGGGCAATTGTGAAAATTTGGCACAGCGGCGTCATATTTTCAGAGCACAGGTTATGCGCTTAACAATTTTAAGGAACTGTTTGAAGACAGTAACCTTTACCCAAACCTATCCAAAACGGTATATGGCAGAATAGAAATTTTAGTAAAAAAAGTAAACATCATATAGTATTAAATACTTACAGAGGCTTATGGGCTCTTGAAAGTAATTTTATATAGTAGGATCCCACAGCTTACTCTCAGAAAAATTCCCTTTACCATTGACACTTCTCCTCAGATCTTCTCAGTATAACAGCGTTCTCATTGTTGCTTCCGTTGGTACTAATCAGCATTCCAAAGTTGGTAGTCTAATATGAGCATCTAATTTGGGCTAAATATATGCAAACTATATCTTGGAGCATCTTATTCACAAAGAGATAATCTGCAAACTTATTGAAGTACTGGCGGATAGCCTTGGTAATTTCTAATTTACCTGTTACTGATGTTTTAAGCTGGCACTGGGGAAGCGATTTTAAATGAAACTTGGGACTAAAATGAAAACAAATAATACTATCAAGCCCACAGCATCTGAAGCTGATATATATAAGGGATGAAGAATGTTCTGATGGGGTACTAGGGCGTCTCTGAATAGATGTTTTGTACTCTAGGCTACTAATTATAAAGTCTAAGGATACAGGGCTTATAAACTACCAATCACTCAAATTTACTATCAATTTATCAGTTCCATATTAAAATAAAGGCATAAAATTATGATATCCAGATGCTTGATTAGACCAAATTAAAGCACTTCCACCCACTTGACCCAAAATTAAGAAACAAATATTGTTGAGGTCAACTTCTTATTATGAAAATTGAGGGTATTGGCCTAGAACTCTGCTGATATCTCTTCAAGAACTTCGCGTGTACTTAGTAACAATGTAGCCTTATATGGGATCATTTAACTTTTAGGCACCAGTATAAGTCTTTTCAATTATCTTGGAGGACACTTTCCATATATGATCCAACTTACTGGTGCTTCTAGACTCATGGTTATCATAGTAAAAAACGAGTTCTCTGAAAGTAAAGTGAGATAGTAGCTACTGGTCTGTGTTTTCTCTTTTGTGATTCAGATTTTTTGAGCCAGCGCTTTAAAGTCTGCCTCACTTTGTAATCAGATTCTTTACACAAGAGCGTATTGGAAATTCTAATGGCGGCATGCTTTTTTGACTTATACAAGAGTATAAAATGGGAGGCATTGCTGGTTGCTATACACAAAGTAACGCGAAGGGTGGATGATCTGTAGCCAAAAGATAAGTTATGTTTTAAGTGAAAATGGCAGAAGGCGAAAAAAGGTATGCCAGAAGCCTTCACCATAATTATCTTACAAAAAGCCCAACCAGAGTACCATTCACTTGTTCCATTATACCATTTCACTAAGGGTTAAAAACTGTAGAAAATATCATGCATATCCTCATTAAGCAGTGAGCTTTGAAATCATCAGAAAGTTAAATTAGTCTTATTTTTATAAGTAAAAAAACTGAGGGTCCCATGCTGATAAATAATATCTTCCAATATGATTTTAGCCGTGGTAGCAGCGCCTAAATCTTAAAATGTTTTAGCCTCCACCCACTTTTTGAGGTTATCTATGGCCATCAATTATGTATTTGAAATTGACCCAAAGTGTTTACCAGGGGCCTATAATGCCAATTGAGACTATGCCAAGCAAATTTAGGTTATACTAGGTGATAAGAGAATTCTTTTTTGTAAGGCACATACTTTTGACACTCTCTACAGCAGAGGAGGGTCTCATGAACTTCAAAATACATGGATTCTCAATAATGGTGCTGTTTTAACAAATCAAACGTTTTCTTGAACCCTTAGTACATGTTGCCTTGTGGGCCCCAATAATAATATCAGTCCTCTCTGAAAGCCAGGCAATCAAAATCAGCACTTGTTGTAGATCTTATAAAAGCTTACCATTTCCAACAACTGTATTCATTCATAATTTCTGTACCGTTCATAGAACTTCCAAAAGCTCATTAACATATTGCTGATCTAGCGTTTTGTCAAATAGTTTTTCAGCAACATCAGCCACTAAGGTATTGTAGGAAATTTGGATGACTGTCAAATTCTGTGGTTGAACCATTAAAAATTACCCTTTGACAACCTACAGATTGGGCCGATTTTCCTACATAATGCTTGAACTAGTAATCTAATTAAAACCTGGTAAAATATCACAGCTTGGGCTAATTATTGCTACGTGGACACAATTATATTACTAAATCTCATGCTGAATATCTTTGCACATTTAGGTTAACCTTCTCTGCAACTACTCGGCCAGGTTGATCAACTCATCATCAATTTAATTAATTATTCAAACAGCAGCTCTGTCTGATTACATTCACACAGTTGGGCCAATTATCTCAGCCCTAATCCTCAGCAACTAGTCCCAATTAAACAGAACCAATATTAAGAAATTTGTATACAAAATATTTTGGGGACGACCTAAAGTTACGTTTAAAGGTTCCATGGACAATTAAATGAATGAACAACGTAATTAATTTTTTCCCTAGAGTGAAAATTTGTATGTCTATCCACATAATTGGCATGATAGCTCTTGCGTGGAATGCCCAAAAGGGGTTACCTAGTGCTATTGAGGAAGAGGCCTGCTAATGTCCTGATTAGGGGTGCATCATTTACTTTAAGGGAGGCAAGAATTTCACAGAGAAGATGTATTTTATCAACAGTATAATGAAAATAAATCAGAAAAATCTTAGGACAATTTTGCATGCATTTATCACAATTTTTGTACCTAAATTCCTTTTCAATTTTGAGAGTATTTTGCCACCAACAAACCTAAGAAAAGGTTTCATTTGGTTCAGTTCAAGGGCTAAACTGAGGTGGTAAAATATATGTTGAAATTTTGTACTCTGATGTGGCCATGAGATGCCCTAGAGGTATAAATACTGGCACCTGGCCTAATAAACTATCATCAAATAATTTAGTCTAATAAAAGTCTATTCTATTATATCTTTGTTTTATTTTGTATCTTAAGTCACTTTTGGAGAGTGTTGGAAAGCTGGGATCTCAGGATCCACAGCTTGCAACTTTGTATGCCTCAGCTGAAGTTCCTGATTACAAATGAAAATTATACACTAAGTCAGACAGAAAAATTGGAGCTGTTTTCATATGCAAAGTGCATTTTTGAGCTGTTTGAAAACTGTAAGCAACTGGCTAAATCAAGTATCCACTGGCAAAACTTCAGTCCGATTTACCATGCAGGATTTAATTTATCAAGCAAGCGTTCCTTGGATTTTGTCAATGACCCATCATCATTTTGATTTTTTATGCCAGGTCAATGCTGGATTTTGAAAACATAAGCCTGTAATTGCATGGCCCAGAGGGTTAAACTTCCTTCATGCTTTTTTGAATTAGTAACCAGAGGATGGAGGCGTGATCCATTACTACTGTAAAAAGCTCCCCATAAATTTAAACCCATAATTGTTTTCAAGCAAGGAAAATTTTTAAACACTTCTTCTTAGATAAAGTATACCTTCGTTCATGAACATCTTGCGTCAGATTACAATAGACAACTTGGTGTTTGATCCCTTCAGAATCCAGTTGAGATAACACCATACCACTGGTGGTGAGAGAAGCATACGTTTGGACAATAAACGGTTTATCAAAATTAGGGTACAGTAATAGGGCTCTTGGGTAAGGTAAAACTTGAGCTTTTTAAAGGCTAAATGACAGTTTACCATTTATTCAAAAGGAACAACTTTTTTGGAGTGGAAAAAGGTTTCACCTATTTTGCTGTCATTTTCTATAAACCATTGATACCAGCCAATCATTCCAAGAAAACTGAACGTCATGCTTACTACTTGACTGCGTTATACATTTACTCACTTCAAGCTTGACTAGCTGGGTCTGTAAGCAATGCTTATCAATGAAAACCCCAGATACGTTAGCTGATCCTGGAAAAATTACATTTATGTGGTATGATCACAAGATCAGCCTTAGCAAGCCGGTGGAAAACCTCTCCCAGATGTTGTAGATGATCCGCAATTGTTCTGTAAAGAAAGGTTAGTATTGTCCAAATAAACCAGGACGCAGAATTTTATATTGCCAAGTATAGTATCCATAGCCTACTGAAAGGTTTTGGGGCCTTGCTGGCCCCTGGGCATTCTAATAGGCTAATAGAGACCTGGAGCCATGAACATGGCTTATTTTCTATGTTCCAATGGAGGCAGCTCTATCAGCCAATAACTGGAAATTAGGACCATAGCAGAGAGATATAGTGCTCTAAAAAAGCAGTCCAGAATATCATTAATTTGTGATAAAGGATAAAAAAACCCTTTATTTGTAATATTGTTGAATTTGTGGTAGATTATTATAAACCAATTAAAATCATCTTCTTTTAATAATCTGCACTGGGCGGCCCTAGGACTTTGTAGAGGGCATTAACTTCTCGTGCTGCACAAGCTAATTTATTTTGGTATTGACTACCTCTTCCTCCATTTTAGAACAGCTAATTGAATAAAGCCAAATCAGCGGATAATTTGAATTACCTATACAATAGAACACATATTGCGCATAGCCCAATTCAAAGCATCTTTCACAAAAAAAACAACTATATTTTATCAAAAAAGAGCCATTAATTGATTTTTTATATCTATTAACCAAGAAAGATTTCATCAGGGGATTAAATAGCAAAAAAATTGCACACCTTTGTCACTAATCCCTAAGTCATCAGGGTGGCGAACTCATGTATGTTCTGGACCTCATTACCTCCAACAGATATACAACTGTAATCATTTGGTGTTGCAGAATCTGCACAGGATATGCATAGAGTTTGGAAGAAGTTTTTGACTTTTGCCACGGTTGAACAAGAAAATCCACACAAAGTGACTGGTTAAGGTTTAGATTGAGTGAATGGAGCGAAAATTTAGCCATAGAGCCCTGAGGGGATTTTAAATCAATTTTATCCTCATGATAACTTGGTGGCCTGCAGAAATGGTCAGACTATGCTTAGCGCGTATCAGAATACCTTTTTACTCCACAATCTAATCAAGTAATCAACGGGTACAGATATACAACTGCTGATAATCAATAGGCACCAGACCATCCTAAAAAACAAACTTTAATTTTTACCTGACTTTAGGAGTAGGAATCCCATCCTTCCAGTTATAAAATTGTTGGAAATGTCTGTCCCATAATCCCTAGAAAGTTTCCGCAATTAAATTTGACTGCATAAGTTCTCATAAAAGAGGTTCTGTTAAGGAACTCATACTGCTGATTTGTAAAAACAATGGCAGGAAAAGATAAACTAATAATTTAAACTGCAGTGACAGAGCACTGTAGGCTCCTTCCAACATGATGGTATGAGGTCCTGCTATATCATATACTTTTTCAATAATTTAGTATGGCGCAAGACCTAAATTCCTTAACCAACTTGAAATGCACAATATTTACTGATCCCCACTATCTTCAATCGTTCTGGACTTTACCTTGTTTAATTTATCAATATATATAATTGCACTCAGAGAAGTATACATCAGAAGCATTGGTTCTGTGGACCTCCAAGGTGTCTGCTAGGTCTAAGCAGGTTGTAATATCCTCACCTAATTACGGACTAGCTTTTTTAGAACTTCAAAAGGTATTGCCACTTGACCCCCTGCAATTTGTTGATATCACTAGAGTCAACTGATAGCTCTTGTTGCTCTAATTGTTGTACATAAGGTGTCAGTGCTATTTCTGTTACTAATTCACCTTCTTTTTACTTACAGGAGTGACTAGGCTTAACTACTACATCATCAACGAATACTTGTTGATTTTCTAGAAGTGAAAAGTGATTCACGGTCTTCCGCCATATTTAAGGTGATTTTTTAGATTTCTTCCTACATGAGATTTTTTTGGAATGGGGTTGAGGTAGTGATCCGTGTTCTATTTCGCCCTGCCCTTTCCTGGGTTTTTGTCATACATTGGGTTACTAATTGAACCTTAAATATAGAAACTTACTTTTGGGCAGCAATTTGAATAGTGGCCTAAATACTTTCATTAAAAACAAGTGACTTGGGTAAGATCAGATCTATCAAAACAAGTGCCAGAGGGCCGAGATTGATCTTGTTTAGTGGATAAAGCTCCGAGTTACAGGTTGCAAGGCTCCTGCCAACTTTAGTTTGCCACTTTAAAAGTAACCGCACAAACATAGAAATAATTCACCATATATTTTAATTCGTTCTCCTCGTTAATAATTATATTAAGACCCTACACAATAATTAGTAGAGCTCATAGGCAAGACGGAGAGCAATATGGTAATCAAAGTTATTTATAACGTTATCCCCAAATAGCGTCTGCGCCTCCAAATAAAAACGTTCAGTGAATGTTGAATATTTTTGTCTTGTTGAACAAGAAATTCAGGAATTCCATTTTTCTAGTGGTCATCTTTTTGGCACTCTAGATTTCCTTAATAATAAATTTCGGCGTTAAGGTAATACACGTTGGCTTTCTATCAAAATGGTCATAAATAACTCCTGACTGTCAATCCAATGCATTCATAACTGCCATTTTAGAGGTCTTGGACGCTCCAATCATGCTAATCTAAAAGAGGTCAATAAAGTTGTTCACTTTTGCATTATTGTTGAACTTAAGTAGATTAAAGGGGCTAACCAGTAATTTCTTTTCGTGGAAGCAGACCTGAGGACCTGGAGATGCCCCTTGTTGCCCTCCCAATTCACCAGCTTCAGGAAGAGAGACATGATGTGGATAAGCTGTATCTTCTAAGTGCCCCAGGTGCACCACCAAATATAACAGAAGGGCCAACCTCCGGTTTTATCAGTTGAGGTTCCAAAGCATCTTGACTCAGTTTGTCTTGGCGTATATCTTACTGAGTGGCCAGCTTAGATTGGCTCATCATGTTTGAAAAATGGCGGCGTTCCACCTTTAAAATATCTTTTATTGTAACCAAAAGTTGGGTAACAGCCAGAAAGTTAGCCTTCAGGGTGCTGTTTACATTTACTAAAGTCTTAATTGTGTGTTCTATATTTTAAATTCCTCACGCAAGTAATCAGGATCTTTATATAAATAGTCTCAGAGTGGAAAGCTCCATTAATGTCTTCTATTAAATTTCTTTCTTGTCAATTGTTGTCTAACAAAATATCTGAGAGTCGGCCAACTTGAGTTTCTTATCTGCTCATACTTGAAAAATCAGAAGAATAAGTTGGCAGGTCCTCAGGTCAAGTCTTACTGCCTTAACAGGATGTGCTATCTCCGCAGCAAAAATTCTGTAACTAAGGAATCAGAGCTAATATTAAGAAAAATACTTCAGAGGACAAGCTGAAGGCCTCTGTAGTGAGCACCACATGTGGTATTTGGCGCAGTGGCGTCTTAATTTTAGAGCACAAGTTATATACCTAACAGTTGCAAGGAACTGTTTGAAGGCAGAAACCTTTAACTAAAACTAAATCAAAACGGTTTATATTGTATAGGGCTTTTTTAATAACAAAAGTAAGCACCCTGTAGTATTAGATAATGTCAAAGCTCACAGGATCTTACCAAAAGTTAATATAGAAGGCTTAGTACGTCGCAGCTTACTTTTAGAAAAAGATCCCCTTGCCATTGGACTCTTATCAGATATTCTTGTATACCAGCGTTCTCATTAGTGCTTCTAATATTATTAAGCAGACCTCAAAATTGACAGGCTAAATGAGCTATCTTAATTAGCCTAAACAAATGAGCTAAAGGCTTAGAGTATTTTCCCTGAAAAAGATAGACCAACAACTTATTGAATTACTGATGTATATTCTATTTAATTACTTTTGACCCTATTATTGATGTTTTATGCCAGCACGGGGGAGGCAGCGTGAGGTGTATCTGCAGAACTGAGATCAAAACAACAACAACTTCAAGGTAACAGCATCAGAAGCTGATTTTAATTGGATGATGACTGTGTCAGGGGATACTAGTAATTTTCTGAATAGAGGTTGATACTTTAGGCTAATAATTATAAAGTCTAGGGCTGTGGGGCATAGTAACTGTGATGGTCAAGGCGCTGCCTGACTGCCACATAGCCCAACCCCCCTAATGTGGGGATTTGGGCTCTTAGTAATGGAGATAATTTAATTTAAAGCGTAGAGTTGAGGGCAATGACCCTTGTAAATGGCATTATGATGAATCAGATGCTGATAAATCAACTAAACCTTGGAGAAAAGTTGGCAAGGGTTGACATAAAAGGCGACTGGGCCAATCAAAGGCTGCCAACCCAAAGTCCAATGAACTAAATGATGAGAATGACAATGACAAAGGGCAGCCCAGAGAATCAGGGGCTGCCAAACTAAATTATACCAAAAGCAGAAATGTTGAGAACTATGGAATTGGGCAGCTCATTGGATTAGGAGCTGCTAAGATGAATCCACTGCTAGATAAGAATGTCAAGAGCCATGGCAAAGGGCAGATCAGCAAATCATGGGCCGCTAGGCCAAATTATTCCAAAAATGGAAATTTTTGTGATAAGGTCAACACAAAATTGCTGCCTCTGATTCATCCCCTATGAGCGAAAATATATGCAGAAAAGTTTCTGTAATTCCATGGGTACCCAACAAACGGTCTATAATGGGCCTAGACGAAATATCAGAGGCTGAGATTTCTGAAATAGACCCGCAAATAGCCCGCCATCTGCAGATTCCACAGGAACAATTCCCCCATTTACCCCATTTCATAATATAAAAACAACCAAGGAAGGTGTTTAAGACAACTTCATCTTCTAATATATATCAATAAAACCTCAAAAATTGAAAATAAATTTTAAATTTCGAAATCATTTATTCATATTTTGGAGGGAAACTTGGAATTTTGAGTGAAGAAAATGGACCATTCCACAGACTTTGACAGAGCATTCACCTCCCTGTATGCTCTCTCTGGGGGACGTAATGTCCTACTCAGTGTGAGCATAATCTAACTGAGTTCCAAGGATACCTTAACCGCTCATCAAGCCAACAAGTGTAGGACCTAACCACAGCAGCCCTCTCATGTTTGTGGGCCCCCACCTGGGCTCTCTTTTCCAACTGTTTTGTGGCAATGTGGAAGGACCCTCTTTTTTACAGTAACTATTAAACACTCAAATCCACTATCTACTTTTTAGTATCATATAAAAATAAAGACCTAAAATTAAAAAAATCCAAATGGTCCTTCAGCCCAGATTACAATGGAAGTATAAAGGCTCATGATTTGCTAGAAATGATTGTATTGTGATCAGAAGGTCAAGACCATCCAGGAAGTTCTAGAAGCCTCTATGACTTGCTGGACCCAAGATCAGGCTAGTTCTCAGTACCAGCATACATTTATGGCTCCATAAAGTCTTTTTAATGTGGTAAATAATGATTGAGTGGGCCCTCTCTCACCAAGTTACAATGCCATGAAGATATACTATTAGCTGTGAACCATCTAGCCAATTGGGTTAAAGCAATATCCATTCCAGCCACCACTTCAAAAGCTGTGTCCAATTCCTTATATATTTTTTCTAAAACTCAGCATGGATGCCTTCAGGTGATTTCTGAGTGCTGACTACTCTTAGTGATGGGTACCAAATGTAAACTCTCAGTGTGTGACTCGCTTTACCTCTCTAGTTAATTGCACAGGTTCTTATATGTGCAAAATATAGGTGCTAATATCTATTATGATAATATATAATGCTATGTATTGGTGGGTGATACTTGTATGGAGACTAGTATCAAGTTGAGAATTTCACAACCACATATTAATTCTGCTCAGCTTTCCCTTTATACAGTACCTGGAAACCTTTTTTATAACCCACTTGAGAAGGAACTAAAAGCTCACCATAGAACAAGGGAAATTCATCCCTATAACTCTTCCTATAGAGCTGGTAACTTCTGTATTACAACAGAACCTAGTGACAGTGGGTTTAGTGCTCTTAGGGGAACTTTTACACTTAAGACTTAATCACTTGTTCTGGATTAGAGGTCCTCCCCTAGGATTTATCCAGAAACTAGGGTTCAGCGGTCTTCTAGATGTAATTTCTCTTCCCTTCTCTTGAAACAAGAGCCACGTAGAACGCCAGATAAATTAGATAAAAAATTGAAATCTAGAAATAATTATATTCAAAAAACTAAAATGCTTTATTTAATATTAAATAAGGGAAATATATAGGTGAATTCAGCTCTCAACTCTTCCGCTTGTGCCCTAATTGCAAATGGCATTCATAGCCTATTAATTACCTTAACGAATTTCTTAATGATAAATGAGGCATCTGCTCATTAATCCACCTATTTGGTATCCATCGCTAACTAGATAATGATCCACTAAGAGTTCAATTTGGAAGTAGCATGTCCAAAGCCCTCATCCAACTCCAGCGGAAAAACCCCACTAAGCTATCGCCTGTTAAAGGTTCTTGACCTTTTACTCATTAGTAAAAGGTCGCAAAGCTTAAGATGATAAAGCGCATGTTGCTGTCACCATAAGCAATAATAAAGCCCAGCAACTATCATTATATACTTGGACAATTGTTCAATTTATTCGAGGTACGCCGACTAGGGGATGGACAGTACCAAATCACAACACTCAAAATGACAAAACAAAAACTACTAACCAGGTGGGAATCAGAAACTGCTAACCCACCATGGCAGAGGGTGAGGAGGGGTCAGGGGGTTGGTTTTCAGAAAGACCCGCCTCAATCAAGGGATGTTGGTTACAGTACCGGATCAGAAAGGAGAGCCAGGGCGTTGGGGCATCTGCATAGTGGGGGTGGAGGTCAGCATAGTAGGAGTTTTCCCCTTCCTCATCAAGATAATGATGGGAAAGTGTTTCAACAAAAGCTGCGAGGAGAACTTCAGCTTCTTTGCGGGCTTCAGGAAGTTGGGTGAAAAGGGAGATACTGTGGCGGGTGATTTTGGCTGAGGGGTTTAATGAAGCAAGCGTTGTGACATTCATAACAGCAACTTCAGCATCATCAAATAGTTTTGAGATGTCACTGCAGGGAGATTCAGGGAAGTCAGGGGGGGGGAAGAAGAGGGTGGGCAGGCCATGCTGGAGCTGAGCCACTGACTGGGCTACCGCAGTGCATAGTTTTGGGCACTGAGGAGAGGTCACCGCAGCTAAGGTGAGCTGGTGGTCACTTTGGAAGGGGGCTGTATTGGGCAGAGGAGCAAAATGGCGAGAGGTAGGGGTTTCATCAAAGTTGGTAAGGAAAAATTATGCCTGACCATAATCGCCTTGGCAGAGAGGTTGACCTGTATGCTTACTAATGAGGACAATAGCTGAATCGTCATTCTCAGCCAATAGATCCCATGGATTTTGGTTCACTGGAATAGTGGCGTTCAAATTTGGGTGGTTGAAATTGGGCGAATGGGTGGCTGCTTGGGTGCCAAAGGTGGTCCAAGCATTGCTCTGATTGGCTGGGGTAGATTTAGGTGGGAGAGTGAGGCTGGAGGTTTTTTTGGGGGGCTGATTTTCCATGTGGGCCCTCTGAACGAGATTGGAGGGTGGGAGGGGCAGCAAAGCGCCCTATACTGAACCTCTAGAGGGGGGCTCAGAAGCCGCAGCAGCGGACTTGGCCTGAGGGCACACTTTTTTTGCATGGTTGAGGCCAAAGCAGAGGGAACAAATCTGCCTACCATTATCGACCCAATCCCAAAAGAAATGATCAGGCGCTGCAGCCACACTAGCGCGGATTGGGATTTGTTGGGCTATGGTAATGTGGTGTGGTATGATGGTGGTTGTTGCACAAGGAGCAGCAAGGCGCTCCGCACCAGATGGAATGGCAAAGATGAGGTTGGGCTGAGTGCCATAAGCCATGAGCCCCGCGATCAACTGGTCATACAAAACCTGGGGTGGAAGGTGGGATGGGAGATTTGCAAAGGATACCACCAGCGTGGTGTCTGAAGGAAGGCGAGTATGGGTTGTGGGAATGGGGTTTTTTTATAAATTAGAGGAGTTTGTGCTGCCACTTCAGCATCCTCCTCAGATTGGAACCCAACGTCAAAGTAGCCCTTAAAAGGGTGGAAGTCTATAAAGCCAGCTGGCGCAAAGGCCATAGTGGCTAGGTCAATAATTGCCTTATTGGCATATGGGAACAAACGCCCATAGTCCACTCTGAGGCAATAGCGAATGGCGGAGCGAGTAAGGGCGAGAGGATGGGGGCGAGAAGGGTGGACGCGCGCCAGGTGGTGCGCTAAGTCCCGTGGGGACAAAACGGTTGGAAGAAGTGGGCGGGCTGTTTGAGCCCATCCAAACACGCTTTCCCACGGGGCGGAAAACGCTAGGTGGGGGTGCACTGCTGCCCCACACTGGGGTGGCAGGCGGCGGAGCCAAGGACATCAAAGAATAGGTTTGGGCAGATGGCTGTGTATAAATAAAACTTTAAATTTAAAATCGCTCAAAAGTGACTTTAAGCGGTAAAAGAAAGTTAACACAGCGGATTAGTTAATAGTCATTATAGATATTCTACAAACAGAGGTAGTATATGAAAATCTTGTACCCACAAATTACTATATGGCTACATCCTCTAGCGGATAGAAGATACAATAAATTGATTAGGCTGGCTAATATGGTCATATCAAAATCCCAACGCCCACAGGTTCTGATTTTGGACAATGATCTAAATTTCACACAGGTAGTCCCAGATCTAACCTCGGTTTTTGTTCATAAATCAAAGCTTCACCGTTCTTTTATAATCCTCAACTGAAAGGGGCGGTAGAACGTGTTAATGGAACTCTTGTTTCTATCCTTTGAAGATGGCTTCCTTTAACCCTATGCGCTGGAACCACTACTTACCTAGTGCCTTGCTAGTTTATTGAATAGCTACCATCACATAACTAAGATGTCCCCCTTTAAAGCTTTCTAAAAGCTTAGCTTTGACAAACTTTTATTGCTCAATCTATACCTAAAACTTCAGTGCATAAGAACACTGCTTTGACAATGAGGGCTTTAGCCATTAAGCTTGTCCAGTTTTAAGATCTCGCCACTCAGGTAATTGTCACCACCACAAATAGGGGACATCCAGAATCAATGTTGGTTGGCACTCATTACAAAATTTTCAAATTAAGTGATCTAGCTCTTTTTTATTGCCGTTGACCTGGAGAATGACAGTATAAGCTCGACTTTATTGTTCCAGATCCTACAGGTCACTCATAAGTGAACACTAGATACTCAATTTCTGATGTCAATAAGAAGGCATTGGTAAACTGATATATCGGAATTTTCTAAAGCCTATACTAACTTCTGACAGGGTCTTAAGGGGATTTTAGGTTCTGAGTAAAAGATTGTTTATGACCATTACTTAGGAATTGAACCTTGATGAGTTAACGCTCAAGACTTTATGATCAAAAATTATCCATGAAGGCAATGATGAGTGATTTGATCAGGAAGATTCACATGCAAAAGATTGTTGGAGATGAATTCTTGAATTTCTCTTCCCTTCTATAAATCATAAAGAGGCGAAGACTTAAAACTTTTTAGCCATGAGGTTGACATGGAACCATGGGCGTCAACCAAGCGGTCAATCAAGTAAGATGTGAAAGACCCTGATCATATGAGGGCATGGAGGTTCTTTAACACCATGTACCCACTTGATATAAATATGAGATTCTAACTTATAGAGTATACTATTTTGCCCCATTTTTTTCTATTATGACCTTCTCACTTGTTTTCAGCTTTGAGCTAGTTTTAAACTTTAGCTACATGAAAGAAACTGTTAATATGGAAAGTCTGGCTGCCAAATTTCAAATTTTAATTTATTAGCTCAAAAATAAATGGGCTATAACTTATTGTCAAACCAATCAATGAAATTAAAAGTCACTTAAGCAATCAGGTTTACCTCCTAAAAGGTCTTACCGATTGTCTTGATCCTTAGTATGTTCTAGCCTAATAAATGGTTTTTTAATCTGGTTGATACATTCATCTGACCCAATGTATAAATCCTATTCATCCAGGTTTTGACAGGTAAATTTCAATAAATCTGTGGATGGGTGAACCATTTTTCTTTCATGGATAGTCACCGTGATGACAGTATTTTCCACCATTAGAACTGCTTTGGGTGGATGAAAAAATTGACTGAACATTTTCCACCCATTTTTTGGTTGAGGTGGATATAAAAAAGGAGGGTGCATCAGGCGTATTTTTCGAGGTTATTACATTACTAAAAGTGTGTTATATGGTACCATCTGCCTTGATAGCTGCTGACTAGGAGCGGGTGGTCCTAGTGGACGTGCATGTTGGAACCCTGAGGTTACTATATGGTTAGGATGGGTAATGGTTTTATTTGTCAAATTTTTGTGATCTTTGGTAGTTTTACCGTCATTTCCAATACTGCACGTTGACTATTCTGAAGTTTCTCGGTTTCTTGGGTAGTAAGTTTAGAAGAATAATGATTAGTGGAAAGAAAAGTAGGAATCATGTTACCCTCTAATGATAAAACCATCTAGGTTACTCTACTCCTGAGATCTCCAAAATAACCATGGGGATATTGGAGGATTAGACTTTAGGCTGCAGGTATGGTATCATTATATTATGGAACAAATTTCTAGAAGAGAACCTGAGAAAGATAAACTAAAGAACAATCAGAAGTAATTTAAAATTGGGAAAATTAGATCTATTTTACACCACTGACCTGGAGAAAGAGTCAATAAGCTTGATGTACTGAGGTATGGCCCTAATCGAGTGATATACTAACACAGCCCTGAAAATCCCATTGCTTTAGTCAAGATGGGTACTGTCTTCAATTAAGTCTTTTAAGGCTTTTTCTTGAGTTATGTGACTTCTTGGCAAGATCTTAAGGGAGTATAGTTGGTAAAGACCAAGTTTAAGTCAGTTTGGACATAAACGGATCCTTGACGCTTTTTTCAATCAACAAAAATTAACACCAGATGAAAACTCTGACACAGCCGTTGTCTACATAGATACAAATATTTGAACCAAATCTGAAACTTTCTAAAAGCGCGCAAAGGGGTACATTCCTTCATGGCTTAGAATAAAGGTCTCTCAAGGATTAAGGAAGGTCTTACAATTCTTAGGGACTGATATCTATCAAATAAATGCCACTTTGAGGACTTTTGAAACCAGCATTGAGAAAAAAGTTACACTTTACTCTATCTTGTTGTGTCTAATTTATTCGCAAATGCTTTTTCCCTATTAAAGAACCATCTCAATAGAAAACTCACTGGCATAGTTATAATTTATAATTTTTTTAGCCTTAATAGTAACTTGACAATAGATTTTATAAAGTTCTGTAAAGAGTAAAGATGAGCCCCTAGTTCAAATGTAGTGTTTTATTTTGGATTAGTACCTTTAAGTAAAAGTATTTTTATTGTAGGCTTGTCACAAATAGTAACTTATTATTATGTGGGATTGACAGCAGGGATAAAAATTTGCTTGTATAATGAATAATAGAGGTGTTACTTCGTTTGTCAAGATTTATCTTTTTAGTGGCGAGCCATTGAGCTATACTTTTCTACAATATCAAATTTTTTCTCACCAAAAGAATTTTTATTGTCCATATGCTTATTAATATAATTTTGTGTTGCTGCCTTTCAAGGAGAAACAGCTTTTTTGGTACTTAAGGTAAGTGCTTAAAAAAACTAAAGGTCTCAAAATAATTCCCTGTGTATGCTCTTTTTTTGGTACTAGATGGTCCCAACCTAAGGGGGGATTAATCGATGTTTATTGAATTACGCCTGGGCTCCTAAGAGCCTGAGGCGAGGGAAGGGGAGGGAGGAGGCATCGAGAAAGGGAGGGGGTTTGCGCGCCAGAGCCGTGCTGCAGTGACAACTGAGCGGGGGAGGGTTGGCGACATAGTGCAGACCTTCAGGGCCATCTCAAAGTGTACCTGAAAGTGGTTGATCATGTGTGGAAGGGTCCACACCTGCTGGTCAAAGGCAGCACGAAGGAAAGAGTTATGGATGGTCCAGATGGCTGTGGCATAGGCGAGGACACGGAGGGGTCGGTGGCAACCAGGCAATGTCTGCTCAAACATGAGGTCTTGCACAGGGTGTCCAGACCAGGGCTGAGCATGGAGGAGCGCGCGGGCCTTTGGCCAAAATGCGGCGACACCTGGACAGGTGAAAAAACGATGGAGGTGGGAGTCAATAGACTCCACACAGTGGGGGCAGCTTCGGTGCTGGAAGGTAGGGCCAGTCCGGTCCCCTGTCCTGTATGAACAGTGGAGCACCCTCCATAAGGTGTTGGACACCTTTGCTGACAGGATGGGGTGATAGACGTCCTTCCACAATTCCTTAAGGTCAAATCTCACGGAGGGAGGGAGGAGCTCAAGGAGTCTTGGGCGGATGGGAGGACGATCTTGGGGGTTGAGGCGAGTTGTGACAACTTGTCCATTGTGCACAATTGCATGGCGACGTGGGCTGAGGCCAGGGCCTTCCCTTCTGTATGGGAAGGCATGGTGGATCCGCGCGCCTACTCGTTTCAGGGCAAGGAGAGCCTGGTTCCAGTAGGGGGATGAGGATGGTTTTAGGCGATGGCCTGGGTGGTTTGTGAGCCACTCCCTAATGAGGTCAGAGATGCTTTAGGAAGACCCAGAGCTGCTGACACTGACTGGCGGAGGGCGGGCGCCCATTGGGGCATGGGGGTCGCGTCCCAGCAGACAATCGGCCATAGGAACTTCAGGAAGATTGTGGTGGCGTGGGATCGCGTGTCCAGAAGCCCTAGGCCCCCTTCATTGCAGGGTCGGGCAATGGTTGAGAGGGCCATTGGTGGATGGTTTGAGCCCCAGATCCAACAGCGGAGGAGTACATTGAGCCGCGTATAAAAGGCATCTGTGAATGGGCAGACGTGCGCTAGGAACCAGACTTTGGAGAGAAGGAACACATTGGCCATCAGAGCTCGACCCTGGGGGTGATGTGCCGCCGGTTCCAGCTGGCAATCCTGGAGTTAACTGCTGCAAGGAGCAAGTCCTCATTGTCTTTTAGCGCAACTCCTTGTTGGTTGGTGAGAACGCCCAGATGACGGAAGGTACCGCGCTCAGGTTCAATACCAAATGGTGGGGGGAAGGTGGGGAGCCGACCTGCACAACTGTTGTCTTGGAGGTGTTGACCATGGCGTTGGACGCCTTGGTGTACCTCTCAATGGTCACAGCAGCGAGGGCAACATCCCCAGGGCACCCAAATGCAATGGCAGTGTCATCTGCAAATGCCATGGTGCGTGTGGGGGCTTTACCTGGGACCAGAATCCCTGTTAGCTTGTCCTGTATGGAGGCCAAGAGGGGGTCAAGGGTGATGTTAAAAAGGATAGGGCTCAGGGGGTCCCCTTGCCGGAGACCTTTTCCAACTGGTACTGCCACTGTAAAACCCATTGGCGCCAGGACTCTGGTGTGGATCTGGTCTTAGAGCGCTGATATCCAGCGCCTAGCTGCGGGTGGGAGATGGAAGCGGGCCAGGGAAGCATCAATATACTTCCAGGCTACCCGATCATATGCTTTCTCCATATCCAGGAGAGCCACAAAGCCATTCACCTTACGAGAGTTAGCAGTCAAAGTCACGTGAAGGTCATTATAGTTGTCCCATAACGACCTCCCCGGAATAAAACCGTACTGGGATGGGGAGAGGCGAGGTGACACCCATTTGGTGATGCGGTTGGCCAGAAGCTTTGTGAAGAGCTTGTGGTCTGTGTTGATCAACGCTATGGGGCGCCAGTTCGCCAGGCTCTCACGGTCTGACTTTTTGTGAATGAGGGTCGTGATTGAGCCTCTGAGTCGGGGAGGACCTCGCCATTCACCAAGAGTGCAGCGAAGAGGTCGCGGAGGGTTCTGGCTATCACTGCAGGTTCCAGAAGGTACACCTCAAAGGGTATTCCATCTGGGCCTGGGGCTTTAAGCCGTGGGGATTTCAGAAGGGTTTCCATCACCTCCTGGATGGAAATAGGCGCCAGTAGAGCCTCATCAGCCCGTGGGTCAATGGGCGGCTCTGGAGCCCGCCACAGGAAGTCTTGGATGTCCGATGGGTCCACCTGGGTGGCATGGAAGAGGCTGAAGTAGAAGCGGTGTAGTTCCTGCATGATTTACTCCTTGTCTGAAGTGGTTGTAGTGCCAATCTTCAGTGCAGTAATATCCTGCGCTGTTGACCGGGCTTTCTGTTTCTGAAAGAAGAAGCGGGTGGGGCGTTCCCATTGAACATAGTAACGAGATGTTGTAAAGTTTGCTGCCCGTTCTTCCTGCATTGTGAGCTCCAAGCGGAGTGCTTCTTGCGCCGCTTCCCAGTCTTCCAACCATCTGGGAGAGGGCGAAGGCTGGCATTTTCGCTCTAGATGTCTGATTCTGGCTTCCGCCCTTTTGACTCTGGCGCGAGCTGCAGTCATCTGGGCTTTGGCACAGTTGTAAGCAACGCGGGTGATGCCCTCCTTGGTCACCGCCCATTTAGCCTTGTGGTCAAGCAGGTGGGGTGGGGGGGGTGAGGGTCTCCCGGATGGTCATAGACAGCTTCTCCTTAGTGGAGGGGTTGTTGAGAAGAGCTGGGGCAACCCTAGGCCAGAACCTACGCGACGGTCTAAGTGTGGTGGTGAGGACAACGGTGAGTGACCTGTGATCACTCAGATGGTTGTCACGAGAGATGGGAGAGGAGACGCGGCCAATTAGCAGGGGGCCAATCAGTGCCATATCTATGCGTGACGCTGACTGAAAAGCTCCATCATACTGGATCCTAGTCATGCAACCTAGGCCAGACGCGGAGGGTGGAAGCGCATCTATAAAGCCACTCAGGCGAAGGAAATCCTGGAGGCGACTTGATCCAGGGCGTTCCTTTGCTGCAGGGGGGTAAGAGTCACGGACGCGACTTATGGTTGTGTTGAAATCTCCTAAGAGGACTGTATTCCGTGTGAGATTGAGTTGGAGGAGCTCTTCCAAGAGCCGATTTTGCTCCTGACCTGCATTAGGCAGGTAGATGCTTGCAGCGAAGAAGGAGAAGTCAGGAGTGGTGAGTTTGGCCAGTATGAGGCGGCCACCTAGATATTGTGAAAAGGAATGGGTTTTAACCCGGGGATTCAAAACAATAAGGGCGGCATGGTTTGTCCAGAAGGAGTTGCCTCCAAACTGTTCATTCCATGCAGATTGTTCGTGGGGGAGGATATGGGGCTCCTGGACAGCAGCGATGTCAATTTGTGCTGACCTGAAGTTTCGGAGGAGGCGGGCTCTCCGCTTAAAGTCCCACAACCCATTTGCGTTGATGGATTGCAGGGCCAGGGTGCTGCCATGGGGACTCATAGCTGTTCCCCTCCATGTCCTGGGGGGTTGACAGCGCTTAAACCTGCTGCTGTGAGGCGGCTAGTTTTGAGTCCTTTAGCTTGACTATTAGCTGCAATCCGTGAGGAGCGTCGAGGGTTCTGAGGGGAAGGAGAGGGTGAGGGGGCGGAGGACCCAGTAAGCCAGCCTAGGATGCTGCCCTGCTCCGTTGCAGGGGAAGGACCTGAGGGTGCTCAATGGTGACCTCCGCGGTGTCCCCATTTGATGAGTCTGAGTCCATATTCACTTCCTCCAACACTGCAAAGGATCCGCGCGAAATGGACTGTGGGGTTGGGGTAGGACTCTCTTTGAGGTGGCACTTCTACCGCAGGCCGCGAGTTGCCAGTCCATGCTGGTGGGCATAGCTCCATTGGGAGCTGAGGGTTGATGCGATAAATCGCTGGTGGAGGTTGGTGGGGGTGCCGCGGAGCCCTGAGTGGGGGTGGTTGACGAGGGGCACCCTGTGGGAGATGCCTTGCGCTTGGTGAGAGAGGGAGTTGACTCTGGGAGATTGGAGGGGGTGCCCATTGGAAGGGGGGCATGAGCGCGAAGGTATCCCATACCAATAGTGGGGTTAGCTGTTTCAACTGCTAGGCGTAAGGCCTCAGGGGACAGGTCTTGAACGGGAACCCATTGTGTGGGTTGTGGAATTGCTGCTGCAGCCACGTGGGATCATTTTTGGCCTGGTTTAGGCCCCTGGGTGGTGGCTAAGAGGGCTTGTTTTTGAGCTGTGCAGCCACTATACAAGTGTCCAAGGGCGTTACACCATGAGCACCAGGGCGCGCCTGATCAGGGTCGACAAAGAAGATCTCAGGGCATGCCCCAACTACCGCCACACGAGGAATAACCTCAATGTTGCGGGATACAGTGGGGGAGGGGATGAACGACGCCCTAGCAGTGCGAGCTCTTTGAGTGGGAGCATAGTAAGAGGGGACGCTAAAGTCCACTGAAAGAACAGACCCAAACTCCATTAAACCACGATGGAGTGCCAGTTTAAGAGACTCAGGATCAACAGTCGTTGGTAGGTTGGAAAAAGTAACCCATGAAATTTTCTCCAGGTGAGAGCATGTGCGGGAGATGCGAAGAGATCCGCGTGGAATGATGACCTGGAGGGTGGCAGCATGGTCAGCAAGAGCAGCTTCAGTGAAGCCCACATCAATGTAGTGGCCCTCCACTGATTCATGGATGGTGGTGTTAATAGGGAATGTCTCCGCAATCGCTGCAAAGTATGAGAAGTAATCCTCTGTATAGAATTCAACAGGATTATGCCCATAATAAAGGCGAATTGCGTGGGAGAGGGTTGAGCGAGGTAGAGCTTTTTGCGCTCTAGTTTCGGCCCATTTCTTCTTAACATCAGCAATAAATGCCACTTCACGGGGATCAGCTTTGGGTAGCGTTGGTGCCAGAGGTTTTTGCCACGCCCCAGTGGCTCCTTTGGTACGTTTGTGTTTGTTTTGGGCTGCAATTGCAGGTTGAGTGTGAGCTGGTGGTTTGGACAAGTTTGCGGAGTTCCCTTGTTTCTGGAATGTTACAGCAGTTGCTGGCGTCATATTAAATTGAGGGGCGGATTGTGGGTCTCGCTAAATTGGGGAGGCCCATCCAGATTGGAATTAACTCCAGCCAGTTGGGAGGAGGGAGATGTTTCATCACCATCTCAATCTATTTGGGTAAATTTAGCCCGAGTATTTGCTGTGATTTCATGGGCAAAACTCACTGGCTGATTGGTGAATTGGTCATTTTCAGCATATTGAGATAAAGTGCCGACTTGAGAAGTGCCAATTATGGGGTTTAAATGGGACGGGTAAGATTGGAACTGGTGTGAAGTTCCAAAATCTGAACCATTTAAATCCCCATTGGGAAGAGTAGATTGTCCCAATTTGGTGCTTAGTGAACCAGAATGTGCGGCTAATCCAACCTTACATCCGAGGGTTTGGGGGCCAGGTGATTGTTGGGCCTCGCTAAATTGGGGAGTCCCATCCAGATTGGAATTAACTCCAGCCAATTGGGAGGAGGGCGATGTTTCATCACCATCCCAATCTATTTGGGTAAATTCAGCCCGAGTATTTGCTGTGATTTCATGGGCAAAACTCATTGGCTGATTGGTGAATTGGTCGTTTTCAGCATATTGAGATAAAGTGCTGACTTGAGAAGTGCCGATTATGGGGTTTAAATGGGACGGGTGAGATTGGAACTGGTGTGAAGTTCCAAAATCTGAACCATTTGAATCCTCATTGGGAAGAGTAGATTGTCCCAATTTGGTGCTTAGTGAACCAGAATGTGCGGCTAATCCAACCTTACATCTGAGGATTTGGGGGCCAGGTAGCTGGGTATCGCCCCTCATGGAGGGAGCCAGAAACACGGCGTCAGCAATAATAGATGGGGCTGAATTAGCTGACACAATGGGAGAGGTGAATGTCTGGATGGGCTGAGTTGCATTCAACTGAGCAGACGCCATTAAAATAGCGTGGGTGATGGCCTCCTTGGTTGGAGGGGGCCCAGCGGGTTGGTGGGAGGCAGCGCACACAGAGCTGTTAGGCGTGCAGGTTGCAGAAGTGCGATCAGGTGAACTGGCGCTAGTTGGAGTAGCTCCAGGTTGGGGGGTGGTGCCTGCTTTCATGGCTGCTGCTTGAGAGCGGGTGATTCTGGTTGACCCTGAGGTGGGTAACCGAGGGTTGCTTCGTTTGGGGGTGGTGCTGGCTCGTTTGGCATAGCCTGCGGGTTCTTTTGCGGGGTTTCCCGCCATATTTGCTAATAGTTTTCGTAAATCTCTTTAGTGGAGCTAAATTTCAGGCTGAATTGATTTTCGAAAAGTGATGCTTAGCAGAAAGAGATTCCCTGTGTATGCTCCTGTGTTAAAATAAACCTAATCTAAAGAGTTAGGGTAATATCTGAGTTGATATGTATCTAACAAAACATGTCAACTCTTAGTTAGTAACCAAAGAATAAAAAAAACTTTTATATCTAAAGTTGGTAATATTAAGGGCTTGGCAGACTTTTTCTGAGTAGTTGGATAATCAAAATCACAAAAAAGGTTTTTTATTAATTTAAAATGTTAATCAGTAGTTCTGAGACTCAAAAGAATTAACAAACACTCTCCAAATTTCAGGGTAATTCTGGATAGTTCTAATTAAACTTTTTTTAATTTGAATATTTAACTTTTTAAGTGAATAACTATTAATTGTTACTAAGCAAAAGTATTGATCAATTCTAAATTACTTAAAGCCGGATATCCCTTATAACTATGGATGAAATATATATGGGCTTTCAAGTGGTATTTTTTGCTGTTGAAGTAGCATCATATTGGCATAAGCATTACTTTTTATCTAAGCCTTCAAAATTAAAGCGCTGATTCAGTTCCTTGTTTTTTTGAATGAAAGCTCAGTTTATATTGGTAATGTAAACAAAGAAAGCTGAGGGTATTTTTAGTTGGAAATTGGTTAATGTGAGTGAAATGATTTTATCATCCTTTACTTAATTTAATATGCCCTTTATTAATTTGTTGACTGCAAATTAAGAGCTTTCGTTTTCATAAAAATGATTTTTAGGAGGGCTGACATGAGTACAGCAATACTTCAGCCATGAGGCCATGCTAAGAGTTAATTAATATAATATATTTTATACTCAAAGGAGATGTACATCTACTCAAGACAGTCAACTACCAGTGGCTAGATGTTCAACTTTATGGACTCAGGATTTTACACTGAACCTTTTTGCCCCTTATGGCATTTTAATTAATGCCATCAGAATTGTCATGGAATCAACTGATAAACTAAGGATGGCATGCCACTCAGAATGAGTAGATACCTAAAATTCACAAGATAACTTAGTATATCTTACTACTTATTCCTAAATCTAGTAGAAATTAGATATACTTAAGTTGGCGACTGATGATGACAAATCAATGCCCAGGTTGTTCCAAATAATGATGCTGGGTTCAGCTGAGATTGATTGATATCTGGATAGTGGCTTTAAAAAATAATTATTAAGAATACAGGCATCACATCAGCTTCTTAATATAATTTTATCATAGGAGTCTTAACAACATAGACGCCTAACTATTACCAAAAATTATGATGAGCTATATATAACTCATGAGCTATCAAAATCAATCTCGGAATTTTTTTATATTTTGATTAAAAATTGATAGTTATTTTAGACCTAAAACTTAATTTAAATCCAAGGTATACGTTTGGATTAATGACAAGTTTCCCCGCTGATTCCCCAACCCCTTTGTTGTCTGTCATGGTCCACCAGCTTAAGCGGACACCAAACAAAAGTTTCTCTAAAGATTCCTTACATTCTTATATGGCTTCCTTAGCTGTTAGCTGAGGTGCCATATCAGGGCTTTTTTATTTATGATAATTCCTTTACATGGCCCATTTGAAGATAAAAGATGTCTGTTGGATCCCCCTTTTGGGTAGGGTACCACTAGTGCTTAAAAATGACAATTTTTTGGTTTTATTTTAAACATTTATAATATTATCTGAAAAAAAGAAAAAGCAATTTAGGATGGGAGCTCAAAATGTGAGTTCTGGTTTACATAAAAAATTGAGATTGAAGGTTATCAGATTTCTACAAAGAAGAAGCTAGATATTAAAATATGGGGTGTCAAAAGCAGTAGGAACAGAAGTTGTG
Source organism: Massospora cicadina (assembly GCA_022478985.1). Classification (NCBI taxonomy): domain Eukaryota; kingdom Fungi; phylum Entomophthoromycota; class Entomophthoromycetes; order Entomophthorales; family Entomophthoraceae; genus Massospora; species Massospora cicadina. Next base: position 54,957 of record JAKSZP010013718.1, read on the forward strand.
AGTTGTCTTAGGGATGGCTAGACTGTTTGAAAA